>JAWWEQ010049015.1:0-14456 GCA_035583055.1 Torymus tubicola
AAGTGCCTATTTTATGGCCAAGTCTAAAATAAATAGTCAGTTATTGGGTAAAAAATGTTTTGGATTTCCACCAGGGGATTTATTGTCAAATTTAGATAACTAATTAGCCTTTTTTTAACTATTATTATTTAATCTTTTTGCATTAGTATAAAAATACAAGTGCATAAGAATTGATGTTTAATAGGAGACTATCATTTTTTGCGGATATATGGATCTTTTTGATACTCCAAGGAGTCTTCGTTTTTTTGTATTTAAGCTTAACAGTACATATATCGCTTATTTGTAACAAGTGTCCTTAATAAGAGATATGTATATCTTCCTATATTATATAGTTGTAAGCGATTTTTTACGACTCAGCCCCTCCTCGCCCCTCCCCCTCCTCGCCCCTCCCCCTCCTCAGCCCCTCCTCAAAATAACCTTGAAATGTAATTAGAAAATGCGCTTTTATCTTGTTATATTACTCCTCAAAGCCCCCCGCCCCTCCTCGCCCCTCCTCAGCCCTTCCTCAGCCCCTCCTCTTACCCCTCCTCCTGCCCCTCCTCACAGTTCTCATACAATACCTACGACGATAAAAGATCAAAAGGTGTTACTCTATGACACGAAAGATATTACTTTATGATATAACTCTTTCTAAAGGTGTTACTCTTCAACGGAAAAGATGTTACTCTATGACATAAAGTGCAAAATATTTTTTTCAGTAATTTTCGCTTTTAAAAAAGTAGTTTATATTATTATTATATATATATATATTTTTTTTTTGTTTAAGTAATTTATTATTACGTTTTAAATTTTGTGGCCCTGAAAAGGGCCGACTGTTTTGTGGCCCTAAAAAGAGCCGATGAAACCAAAAATTATTTTTTAAAACAGATGTCTTTTGACATTGTTCCGGTGGTGTCGGTGGCAATTCAATGGCTAAAGGCGAGGACGGCGGAGTTACAAAATTTAACTCCGGGCCTACCTCCAGCCACGGCGACGGCGGTCGTGGAATTATCTCCAGCGTTGGCGACATTGGTCCTGGAGAATACGAAGGAAATTCCATAGGAATCTTCACTTCTCCCTTCAGTCCTCCTCCATAGCTTCGATTTGCTGTACGATGACCTTAATGATTTCGGGGTTGAACTCCATCTTCTTTCTGTGAGAGCTCGAAAAGAAATGTGCCGAAGTTGCGAGAGCGTCGCTCTTTTATACAACGTTGGCCACCGCGGCCGCACCCCTTCTGCTCGCTGATTGGTGCGGGACTGGCAGAGCCGCTGGTATAAGATACGGGCAGCGCGCGCGGAGCGCTCACAAAGTCTCGCGCGCATGCGAGTGGTCACGGCTGCTTCAGTCAACGCGCAGCCGGGGACGCCGCAGCCGCACCTCTCCTGCTGGTGGAAATTATGAGGGCGCGAGCAGAGCGCTCATTCAGTCTCGCGCGCGCACATGATCGCGGCCGTCGCAGAGCTGCCACGCAAGAGTCGTCGCGTTTTCTGGAAGGAAGCGAGGAAGAAAGGAAGCGAGAAAGGAAGGAAGCATTCAACCAACAATCAAGATTTTCATGTGTGTGTGACGTATGCGGTTTTTTTTCGAGCATTTTCGCTATTTTTCGAGGTCGCGCCTTTCGTTCGTCTCCTCTCCCACCCGCAGCATTACACGTGAGTTTTAGTTTTGTCTCGCGTCTATCTCTCAAATTTGATTCTGGCCTCAAACCCTGAATCGAATACAAAAGAGATGAGGCATGACATTACCAAAATTCGCGGTGGAAAGTAAGTCGGCGGAGAGGTAAGTCGAGCACGCCGATGTATTTTTTCCTATTACTATAAGTTGCTTCCATCGTAGGCACATTCAAAAGCAACCTAGTAATAGAAATGAGTATCTTCTTTTAGTTTCTCGGACACTCTCGGATCTCAAATTATTTAAATGTAAATCTATATCACTAGTACGTAAATTTTCATTGGCATCAATTAAAGCTTCATTATTGTTTATAATAGAACTATAATTCACAGTAACTTCAGGTACATAAGTATTACTCTTTTCATTCAGAGATATATTCTTCATAAAATCATTATTCATACTAGAACTATCTTCAGTTACTACAGTACTATTAAACGTTTCTTGTAAAAATACCTCATTATCACAGTCAGTAGAAGTATTGTTTTCATTAACAATGTCATTCAGACTATTATTTTCTACTAATCGAACCTGTTCAATATTTAAATATTTATCAGTCTCTTGAAATGCATTTTCAGATGTCTCTGAATTTATTCTAGAAAGATTATTCTCCTCTGTAAAAATAAATAATATTATTTTAAATGCATTGAATAAAACAGTGTGTTTAATAATAAATTTTACTTTTCAAATAGTTTGAAAACTGATCCAGAGAATCTATAGTTAAAGATATACTATCACATGCCATATTTTGGTATTCTTCAGGAATAACAGCTATTACGGTTGCAGTTAATCGATTGCCACAATTATCAAAAACTCAACTTCTTTCACCGGTGAACTAGATCTTGACGTAACATGAGTATTTCATAAAATCCTTTTTTGAAACCAACATTTTTACTTTCATCTATACTAACAATACTATTATCTAATGCATTTGTACATGTCGAAGGTACATTTCTCTCAGATATGTCTGAGTTTATAATTCTGTTATCAGGTATTTCTATCATATTATTAGTTGGAACATCTGTAATATCACCTATAAAACAGCAAAATAATAATTACTATCACTAGTTTTCTAAGTACATGTGAAATATATATGCATTAAAGTGTACGTACCACATAATCTTTTCATTTTTGCCCAGCTGTTGAATAGTTCCTCGTACCTTACATCACCACTCCATAGCTCATTGAGATCATTATTCATAAACTCTATTACAAGATTTGGTTATAATACATTTTGTTCGAAGAACTTCAAATGTTTGTAATTATTTGAATCATTTTTTTCAATTTCATGAGTGGAAGGCACAATCTTTATACTCTCTTTTTATTTAAAATATTATAATTTACAGCTTGTGGATTAAATGGAAATAACCCACAGGCTTTAAAACCATTTTTTATGGTATTTGATAAATCAATATTATCTAAAGGTAACTTTAACACCTTAGGGAACATAAACTTTTGAAAATTTATAATGTTGTTGTCGATTCTCCATTGTTGCAGAGTGGTCTTGTAGGCTTCCTTTAGTGGATGAAAAACTGCCACGTCCAAAGGTTGTATTATATGTGTAGAGTTTGGAAACAAGGCTACTATCTCTATCTGATTTTCTTGGCAGAATTTCATCAATGGTAGAGTAATGTATGACTTATGACCATCAGCATATAGCACAATAGGCAACTCTATGTTATTTTCTTTGACCCACTTGACCAATACATTGACAATAAAAGAGTAAAAACTTTCTGATGTCATCCAACCTCGTTCTGTACTATCAACTTCCCAGCCTTTAGGAATGTTTTTTAATACCTTCTTTTTTGGAGTTGATTTGAGGTCATATACAATCATGGGCGGAAATATCTCTCCTGAATCTGAAGCGACAAATAACACTGCACTGAGAAATTTTCGAGCACGCAGTTTTGGAAGGCTGTGCGCCAAAAACAATCGCGCAGCAATACAATTCCATTGTCGGGCTGCGCTAGGGGTATTTTGGAACGCTGCGCGCTGAAAAGTTTCTCAGTGTGTGAGGCATGCTTTTTCATTATTTGCTACAACTTGGTATACTGATTTTGATCCTTTCTCTGTGATCACCGTGTTGTCTTTAGGGACGAGCATGAAAGCAGATTTATCCAAGTTGAACACTCAACTAGCATTAATTAATAATAAATTTTTCTTCTTTAAGTAGTCTTCCACACAAGCGAATCATCCTTTCAAGTCTTCCTCAGTAACTGATGCTCTGGTAGAGGTTAAATTCTAAGCTATTCTCTTGGATAAATTAGGATGTCTGCGCATAAAGGCGATATACCATTGTCTGCCAGGTTTGTTGTTTTTAAAAGGTGTTTTTCTTTTATTACTTGTCACAAATTTTTGCACACTGTTAAGGAGATGAGTTTTGATAACTGGGAATCCTCTCTCGGCACAATACAGTATCCACTCAACTATCTCCTCCTCTTCACTTTATGTTAATATTGTTGCAGGTCCCATTTTACATCCAATTTCTGAAATGCATTTTAATTTGGCAAATAATGTACTCTTCGATACTCCAAAATTCTCTGCAGCCTCCCTTATCGATTGCCCTTTGTTTATTGCTTCGAGAGCTAGTTTTATATCTTGAACAGTGAACCTCTTCTCATTATGTTTATTTTTCTTTACTTTTTTTATCTTTGTTGATTACTTTTTACACTTTTCTTTCTCTGCACAAACATTTTCTTGAGCTTTCTTAGAGGAATTAACTCTAGTTTTTGCCATTTTTGCATTTCAAACTGTGAACCTGCAATATAAACAAAAAATTATACATATACAATTTATTTTTATAAATTAATAATTAAGATTTCAACATAATTTATAATTATTATCATACTTATATGAACAGCTTCAAAGTTTTGATGTTAGAAATTTTCTTCGTTACAGCAGACACAATTTTCAAAACTAATTTTTATTTTGTCATTCACACAATACTTAATACACAATTATTAATGTTTGCATATACTTTTTTACTATTATGTAGAAAAAGTTTTGAAAAAATCGCGTAAACCCTAATACATATTGCACGTGACCTGCGACGGCCGCATACTCACTGCAAGCGTTGCCAAATCTGCACAAGCAAGCAATTTTGACCCGATACTACATACCTACTTGAAAGGTGGTTGTAATGTCTGGACGCGCACTTTTTAAATAAATAATTATAATTATACCGCTAAACTTATACTTAATTGCATTATAACGCTCAGAGTAATCGATTAAAACTTTATTTAATCGTTTCAGAAAGATTAATTACTTTTTTTTCGTAAAAATCAACTTTTCAAATTTCTACAAATCACGAATAAAAGAATGAAAGTTTATGAATTCAAGTGAACATTTTTTTATTGGCCCTTTTATGATAAATTTATATAATCAATTTAGAAATTAATAATTAATTCTTAAAAGTAATGCCCTAAGTAAAATTAATTTAATCAAACTTATATAATTTATTCAAGATTTAATAATAATAAAAGTAATTATTTCTCGCTGTCCCGCTATCGGTCTGAATTTTCACTTTGTCCCGACACTGGGTACTTTACCTTATATCATGACCGCATTCGAACTTACTCTCTCTTCGATACACAGTGGTACGCGTGAGTTCTTTTGTTGTATGTATAGGAACAAACACTGTTTTGCAGCGAAAGAATAAATTTGTTTTATATTTCATTGAGGACGATGCGCTCACCCGCATCGTACCCGTATAAATATGTTATATTTTTCAGCACACACAATTATAACCTTCCTACAAAATTTTGCAGTGAAGGAACGATACTAGTTTACAGAGTACGACGCGCTCGCTCGCATCGTACTTGTATAAATATTTATGTTTTTCAGCAAAGTTATAAACTCCCTACAAAGTCTTGCTACCAGGGCTACTGAGATTTTTTTTATTTTGAGCATAATTATAATATTTTATAGTTTTAAATATTTTGTTCTTCACGTTTAAAGACATTGGTAGCCCTGAAAAGGGCTGATTAGATTCTACAACGGCTTATTCCTCTTTATAACAGAGGCAACGCTTTGCCCCCTCGCGCTTCTCTCGCGAGATGCGGCCGTTAGGTTTCCGATCACGTACCGTCTCTGTTATTGGAAGCTCCGGTGTAACAGGAACCTCAGACAACTCGATGAGAGCACTAGCTTCGTGCACCTCATGAGGTACATTTGTCACTTATACACCTCTTTCTCGAGCGTCTTCGGCTCCTGGCTCTTCTCGCGAGCAGTCGCGTTCAACTTAGCGAGCTCGTCGACATGCCTCCAGGCCCTCTGGACAATACTTCGTACCGAAACGTAAAGCAGCAAATAATGCTTGCGGAAGTATTGGCCGGTGAGGATTGCCTGGCGGACGGTTTTGCCGACAACGATTTCGCTTCAACCGCTGCGAGGAGGTTAGTAATTTAAGTGAAATAAGAAATATGTTTGAGTAGAAAAAAAAAATATATATATATATATATATTCTTTAAACATTTTAAATTTACATTAGCAGTAAAAAAATTTATTAATAAATTTCACATACCTGGATATCAATACTGTGGTCCAGGGACAAAGTTGGTTCAACATTTAGCCAAAGCGGATCTTGGAATTAATCCTCTCAACGCAGCTTGTAAGGAGCACAATATACCTTATTCTAAAAATCGTGAAAACATTCAAGCGTGAAACGAAGCAGACAAAATTTTAGCTGAAAAAGCTTGAAATCGTGTTAAATCAAGTGACGCTAGTATTGGTGAAAAAGCCGCAGCATACGTTGTAACTAACGCAATGAAATTAAAATCAAAGTTCGGTATGGGTTTAAAGAAGAAGACAAGGAAGCAATTTTCTTTTAAAAATATTATGAAAGCTGCAGAGTTTAAATCAGCACCGACCAAATGCGCTCTGACAGTCATCCGGTTAGCTTTGAAAAAAGCTCGCAGTACCGTCAAAGAAGCTGGCGGTAAAAAGAATGTTAAAATTCGCGGTATTTTAAAAGTTCCCGCGAAAACAGGTGGAGCGCTTCCATTCCTCATACTTCTGTTTGCAGGTCTAAGTGCTACTGGTGCTCTAACTGGTGGGGCTGCCGGAATAGTTAAAGCGGTAAACGATATAAAAGCTGCTAAACAGCAGTTGGAAGAGAATAAAAGGCAGAACAAAACTATGAAAAGTATTGCGTTAGGTAAAAGTTTGTATCTGAAACCACACAAAGTAGGATTAGGTCTCTATAGAAAAAAAGAAAAAAATTTTGAGCAAGTAACTTTACCTCACAGAGCACTTACCGATATTGACATACTAAAATACGCAAAACTCTTAAAAATTTCTAATTTTCGCGGAATTTATATGAAACGCACTGTCTGCGTCTGGCCCACTGTACCGTGAATCAGCTGTAGTTAATGTAGATGATGCTAGTGGTCCTGGAACGCATTGGGTTGCATATCGAAAGTGAGGCAAAGATGTTGTATATTTGATAGCTTTGGCGACCTCCGCCCACCGTTAGATTTAATGCTATATCTTGGAATTGACGAGGTGAAATATAATTCAAAAAAATATCAAGACTTTGACAATTTCAATTGTGGACACCTCTGCCTGAAATTTCTGACTGGAGCTATATAAAGAGTTGTAAAAGAAAAGTCACATCATTCTGAATTAAGCAGTCATGAAAGACTCATTAACCTTGACACTTTCAGGTACGTTTTCAATACTAGAGGCTCAGTATTTTACGCCAATCGAGCTACCCTCAAATAAAAATTACGTACTAGGTCTCGTAGAACTTTTAACATTCAATTTTATTCCGAACGTAAACAGTAATAATAACAAATTTTACGTAGGTGGAAACGTTTACATTCTACCAATAGGAAGTTACGAAATTGAAGATATTGACAAATTTCTTCGTAAAAAAATTAGCGCACAACGATATCACGTTTAATTTAAAACCAAATAATAATACACTTCGCTGTACTATCAAGTGTAGTCAGCCTATTGATGTTAGACCTCATAATTCTCTTGGTCAATATACGAATTGAATGCCATTGAGATAGACAAGTGTAAAAATGTCGGCTTGACGACACTCATGAAAGGTTGGGTGTCACATAAGCCTACTCAAAGTTACATCATTGAAGATGCCGGATGGATCGATGTACAGGAAACGCAGAACATAGTTGAAAATATAAAGCATGAACTCATTCTCATGAGATCGAGAAATGATATAAATGCTGTTATACAAACCGCTGTGGGAGCAGAAAATGTCGCGAATTTTGAGAACTTCAAGATAGAATTAACTCGAATGGAATGGTTAATGCCATACGTAGTTACATCTAATAGTAGCAAAATTCGTCTACTCGATTTCGTGGGAAAAGATCGTCCTATTTCCATAAGTTTTCGTACTTAGGAGTTGTACGAGTATCCGCTACTTCCAACTACTTCGAGACAGGTATGGACCGTTAAAACGCCTAACCAACTTGAAAAACCACGTTTTTTCATCTTAGCTTTCCAAACTAATACAAAAGTTCAGAGGGCTATGAATGCTAGCCAATACGATCACTGCAATCTTACAAATGTAAAACTCTTTCTCAACTCTCAGTATTATTCATTGGGTCAATAGCATAGATCAATACAGCCTAATCAGCGGTGACATCAAGAAATTGGTATAAATATCCATGTATATCTCATTTCTCTTCATTCGATTACGATGGGTCAAAACAGCTCCAGAGTTGCTCCACAGGAGCAACAACGACAACATTCTAACGAAAAAATATCACAGACCCGCTGTTCTGTCGACAGCGTTTCTAAGTCCACCTTAAACAGCGGTTCTTAGGCAGCCTCAGACCGCCACCACTCGAGCGGGGCCTGGACCTGCTGGTTCCGAAACCTGCTCAGTCTGTGGCCCGCGCAGTCTGTGACCCGCGCCGTCTGTGACCCGCGGAGTCCGACTTCTGAACAGTGCAAATACCTATTATACTTTGTTATAAACAGTTTCATATCATTCAAGTTTTATCTTCTTTATAAATTGTTTGTTCTTACAATACGTATATTGAAAATCAGTTGTAAAAATATAGCTAATAATAGGAATAACCTAAACGGTTACGTATGTGATAGTAGATTTCCCAGACAACAAATGACTCGTTTTGATGGCGAACAGCATCAACAGAGAAGAGAAATCGCTATTACTAAACGTGATGCTGCAGGTCGAGTACAACTTCTTGTGATGAACTTAACACGATTATGTTTAAACTGTAAAAATTCTATTTTAAACGAAATTGCAATCCTGCAAGAAGACTCTAATTGTTTCAGATTAAATGTTTTAAGAAATACTCGACATTCAACGTGTTTGTTTTGCAATGTAAATACGAATTTGTATAGGCTATCTGTAGAATATAGAGTAGATGCTTTTGCACAAAGAAATATATTTATTCCAGATTTGGTAAAATCTTGTCTACGTCATTTGGATAATCGAGGTTATATTTTACAACAGTTGATAATAGGCTTAGAATCTGTAAATAGACCATATTTAATTCCAGGAAATCAAATGCAATTATTTTTAGGTGGCTTACGAGATGCAGTAAATAATAAAAATATTTTTGAACATGAAAACAATTTTGACGATAATGACTTCAAATGTATTAGTCCCATAACAAAGCTTAGTTCGAAGACTTATTAACATTCTGCGGCCCTGTTAATGTTTATGGTCACCAGAGAAATGTTACTCAAAAAGATCTCCTTACATTCCTATATAAATTAATGCTCAGTGAACAGATCGTTAACTTGGCTATTACTAAAGTTCGAAGATCGTTAATCGAAGGGTTGGTTCCTTTAAATATTGGATTCAACGCTATAACTATTGGATTTCGCTAATCAACTTTACAATCTTGAACCAAACAACCGAAAGGCAATAACTTACATTGATGGAACGTACTTACATATTAAAAAGAGTTCAAACTTTCATACACAGCGTCAATCTTACTCAACTCAAAAAGGATATAATTTAGTAAAACCTGTTATGATTGTTGCACCTGATGGTCATATACTAGATATCCAAGGACCTTATTTTTCTGACACACAGAACAATGATGCAGAGCTTCTTCGAAATGAATTTGAACTAAGTGTACGTGGTATGAGAAAGTGGTTCCAAGATGGTGACATTGTCGTTTTTGATCGCGGATATCGGGATGCTATACCATTACTACAAGGCTTAGGAATAACTTATAAAATGCCCTCTATTCTGCAACAAGGTCGACGATAGTTAAGCACACATGAGGCTAATCAGTCTCGATTAGTTACTAAAACAAGATGGATCGTTGAAGCGCGTAATGGCCACCTTAAATCAATTTCTAAGTTCTTTGGGAACACAATTCGAATACAACATGTCCCAAATCTAGGAGAATTTTTGCGTATTGCTGGCGCCATTATCAATGCATATTATCCCACTATACACATAGAAGAAGCTGATGAAAATCTAGCAAGAGAACTTTTGCAACGAGCAGCAAGGCCAAATATACTTCAACAAAGAATTAATGATGAAAATCTAGGCGGCCGAGGAGGTCAATGGGTACGCCTTAATCATGAACACATACCGGATTTTCCTGTACTTGATTTAGTCTATTTGCTTGATTTAACTGTCGTCATTTATCAGGTAACACTAGCTCCATCGTACGTGCAGGATAAACTTCAACGAGTAAGAGTATATTCGCGCTTTCGTAATGCTACAAAGCATCAAGTGTGGGTCAGTTACATTCAGAATAATGATGATGAGAATGTTGAAGAACCGATAACTGGTTATTATTGTACGTCTCAAGCAGGAGCTAGAACATTGGGTACTTGCTCACATATATGTAGTGTACTCTTTTTTTGGGATATGTCAGACATCAACCTATCAGATATTCTTTGACAAGATTATTATAATCACTTTATGATGCAGCTGACAGGCCTCCACAAAGAAACATGAATGAATAAAACATCAAGGAGCGCGGACGCGCTCCGAAGGCAAGTATAGTGAGAATTTTTATGTCTGATTTCCGATTCTAAAATTTTTCCATGTTTCTCCATTCGATTCTTCAGACTTCCGGTTCTTTCGAACTCCGGTATATGTAGGCTCCCACTGACAGATGACAGCACTCATCAGTGATAAGAGAGATAGATAGATAGATAGATAGATAGATAGATAGATAGAGCGCTCGTTTTAATATTTTTTGCCTCTAGGTGTTGAAACACATCAAGTACGTCGTCCAAGTGTTATTAGAGGTAGCCGATGACGGAGTCTAGGGTGTGCTCCATGGTTTTTTGCCTCTAGGTGTTGAAACACATCAAGTGCGTCTTCTAGGTGTTCCAGGTAGCCGATGTCGGAGTCTAGGTAGTGCGCTTCGTGGTTTTTACCTTTAGGTGTTGAAACACATCAAACACGTAGTCTAGGTGTTCGAGGTAGCCGATGACGGAGTCTAGGTAGTGCGCTCCGTGGTTTTTTGCCTCTAGGTGTTGAAACACATCAAGTGCATCGTCTAGGTGTTCGAGGTAGCTGATGACGGAGTCTAGATGGTGCGCTCCGTAGTTTTTGCCTCTAGGTGTTGAAACACATCAAGTACGTGGTCTTGATGTTCGAGTTAGACCATCACCTAGAGGGAAAAAACTACATAGCGCACGACCTAGACTCGATGGGTGAGGAAATTTAAACACAAAAACCTGCGATTCGGACCAAGTAGGTTTCGTCGGCAGCTTTTCCCTTTCCTACAGCTACTGAAATATATAACAAGTTGTTGGATAGTACAGTAAATATATAATCTTGACTATATTCTGATGTACTAGCGGTAATAAATACATATACACATGACCCCCACTACTTTGTTTATATGTTCAGTAGCGGAAGGTGAGAGCGACTTATTGCGCAGCGCTTTCTCTCTCTGCTTCAAGACTCCGATGTGAGCACACATTTGTTGACTATGGGCTTATGACCACCACTGTTTCTATTACTCATTAAATATATTATTTCTTTATCAAAAACCTCAAGAGTATTTATTCATTGATACACGCATTCCAACACAAGTAACTTTAAGCCCATTTAAGAAATTTGCCAATTTTGATTGTACAACTAAAACCCAAATGTTCAAATTTTTTTTTATTTCTTTAAACTCATTATTAAGGAACATATTTTTTAGGTATAATAATGTTAATAATGTATTATAACCATATTCGAAACCAATCATTATTATACCATATTCGAAATTAATCATTATTATTCTTTAAAAAATCGCTTTCCTTTCATTACCTCTTCTATTCAATAGTACTTCTCTACAAATTGAAATTTTGTTTTTGATGAATGAAAAATAGTGTTATGTTAATAACATTATTAGAAACTTTCTAAATGCATTTATTTATTTTTACAAAGGTTTAAGAAGTTTGAAAGCTCCCTTGATATATATTTATACATACTATAGTAATATATAGTAGTTATATATTACTGAGTAATATAATATTATAAGTAGACACAATTTTTGATAAAATGGTCCGAGATATAATCCCTGTTGAAAAGACCTCATAAAATACTATAAAAAAAAATTTTATCGAAATACTTGCGGTTTTTGCACCTGGAGATCCTGATTAATTATCTAATAATAATATGAAAGCAATTTCAGTAACTTATAGTAACTTATAAGGTTCATATTACTAATGAAAAAATATTTGGTTTGCATTTATCTGGGTTTATAAGGATTTTCACGAATTTCAGTATTCCAAAATTTATCGGGCATTGCTATATAAATCCTAATTACTAACGAATAGAAATATATCCGGATATCCGGTTAATTATTGCTTGCTGCAGCATTTTTTATCGGGTTTTATAGACCTTTTCACGGTAAGAGAAAGTAATTCTTATCGGTTCTTACCGCTTTTATTCTACATTTTCAAGAAATCTACGAGAGTGGTTTATAGTTTTTATAGTGAATGCTTCATCTAAGGCAAGGCTCACTTACCGGATGCTGCCGGCAAAGCTAATGATAAAATTCTTCGTACTTAATTCGTTTATCGTGATTTGTCAGTCATTGTTACATAAAATATTCATTACCAACGAATATATATATATATATCCGCATATGAAGATAATTATTGCCTTTTACCGAATTTTTTAAATAGGGTAACGTTATATGTGTCGTTTAACGGTAACAATAATTAATTGTTATCTTTTGTTACCGCTATTTTTCAGTAATTTAAGAAACTTACCTGATTAATTTAGAGTCCTGCGATGGTTGTTGTAACAAATGCACGCTTCGCCTCCGGATGTTAGCAGCTGATTAAAGCAATCTTAATCTATGCCCTTATTACGATCTATTGTGTAATATTATATAAAATTTTGAAAGCGAAGCAATCAGTATATATTCGAATTTCAAGTTAATTATTGCCTTGTACTAGTTTCTTTTTACGGGAAGGTGAAGGCTATTTAACTAGAACAGTAACTAACATCTATCTGTTCCTATCGACACATTTCTCCATTTTCAAGAAATCTACATTATTTGTTCAATTTTTTTATGATCGGTGCAACGCCGAGGTTCATTTACTGAATAATGCCGGGTTAATCAAACATTAAAGCAATTCTAATTAATTCGATTACCGCAATCTATAGTGTATTACTATATATAGTATCAATCAACAAGATATCTATATTTTGATTTAATTTATTTATTTTATAAATATTCATGATTTATTTAACGCATCCCTATCATAAAAGGGAGAACGCGATAATATCGAATTGGAGCTTAGAGGGCAACTTCAGAGCGTTAGGTGGATAAAGTGTACTGTAATTGGCTGGAAAAGAATGATGGCGGTGCAACTTAGAGGGCTAGTAAACAAAAATATCTGAAAATTTTGTTACTTAGAATATACTGATAAATTGAGTTCGTTACATAGAGTATACAGAAATCACATTGGACTTTTAATCTATTAATATCTTTACTACATGTTATTTTCATTAATAATTATATATCGAGAAACAAATATAAAAAATTAACTTAAAAAAATCACAATAACTTAAATTTGTAATCCAATAGTCTATATCATTACTAAGGGCTGCCTTTCATTCAGATTCTACACTACTGCTGTCGTCACTAGTGCCTCTCTTTTCTCTATCATCATTACTTTTTTCACTTTCTTCATCATCAGACTTTTCTTCATAATCAAACTCGTTTTCTTCGTCAGATTTGTTTTCTTCACCAGCTATGTTTTCATCTTTTTTTTTATTTTTTTTATCATCATCTTTGCATTTGTCTTTTTTCTTATCAATTTTTGTAGACTGGCGAGGTGGTCTATTTAAATCCCACATCTTTGCAGCTATCGATGCACCGACCAGTCTCCTTTGGTCTGCTACTTCCACAGGAGATGCCTGCATTTCAGTTATCAAATAGTATTCAAAAATACCTGAAAATTAAAGCATTTTTACATATCTTACTTTTTTACTGTTGCTTTCTTTGAATTTAGCATTACATTATGATATTGAACTTTTTTAATTATTTCATTTTTTATTATTATAAAAATTTTAAAAATGTTTGGTTCCTCGTAAGAAATGAAATGGACGAAGAAAAATGACAATTTTCGAATAAGTATTAGAGCTTTCAATATTTAAATGGAGTATAATTATAGAGTAATACAAATGTTCTTTTATTAGAAGTTTTAAGTTATTTATATATTTTTAATAATACTCTGGTAGAAATTTCTCTATCGGAAATGGTCAGGAAAATAATAAATAGCTAGAGAAAATAGCTAATTTCTAGGTACACCCTGGTGGAAATCCAAAACATTTTTTACCCAATAACTGACTATTTATTTTAGACTTGGTCATAAAATAGGCACTT
>JAWWEQ010049016.1:0-14451 GCA_035583055.1 Torymus tubicola
ATCTTTCACCACGAAACTTTTTACAGATAGAATGTATGTAAAAAGTACTTTCAAATGAATCCCTCATATATCATATTCACTTCTGTAAATAAAAAGTGAGGTTGGAAAACCCCAAAACAAAGTATAAGGGGTATGGCATCGCCCTGCTCGCCGAGATGTCACGTTACGTTCCTTACTCGCCAAGGAGGTCGCTGCCGCACTCTTGGATAAAATTTGAGGAAGCTAAGTGCCAATGAATTGGCAGCGGTTTTCATACTGTAACATTGAAGATTGGTGTGCAATTGTTTCTTTTTTTCGATTTTTCGTGTTAAAATACTCTTCATATTATTATCCATGAGCGGTAACGAACAATATTATATAACTAGTTTTCATTGCAACGACTCAAGGCGACTGCCGAGCACCGTTGCTCAAAATCTGCAACTCATTTCGCCGAGCATGGTCAGGTTAGGTACAATCATTACCTCCACCTAGAATTTTCGTACGCGCCCTCTCACGCCGCGATATATAGACCTGCCTTGAGGTCGCCACTCCGGCCGTCCTGTCGTGCGATAGCTTCGAGCAAGCATCGATCTTCGACATGCGCGCTCGCGACACGAATCACGTGATACCGAGCAGAGTATTCCGATCAACGATCCTCTTTGAATCCTCTTTCCGAGAACTAACATTACGGATCACTTGAGAGCACACAAGTGAAATCCGACCACGATATCGGAATTCAGTATATTATTTCCGTATAATTACTTTAATAAATTTCCCTACTCCTGGTTCATCTCCGCTAGCTCCTACCCCTGTAGGCCCACGAAAGTTAGAATCTCGAGCATGATTAGCAATCCTGTTAATTCGTACACGCACGCAAATACCTGGGCTCTATCAGATGCCGTTGTGCATTTTGCGTCTGGTTGAATCTAGACGTCGCACCGCAGTACTAGATTGAGACAACGCGAAAAAGTGCCGAAAAGCAACGGGGAACCGAACATTGCGATTTGCTGTGTTTGTGAGAGTAGGAGTCGCACGCATTTTACCATTCATAGTCGTCGTACCAAAAATAAGTCAGGTTTCGAGGAGGGATTTCACGTCAGAAATGTAACAAGAATCTCTGTAGTTCTTTTTTTTGTTTCGGTTTCATTATCAACATAGGAAAAATGCAAAACATTAATGCGCTCTTCAGAGTTGTACCCGTCATCTTCATTCAACTCACTGAGTCCGGCTCCGTTTGTTGCAGACTTGTAGAGCTAGTGGTTAGACTTCCTCACCCCTAGCTGAACAGATTTCGAGGAGCATACGCAAAATCTGGGACGAGTTACACTCCCGTTATCTCGAGTAATACTTGGGGACAGCTTATGCAACATTGCCAGTACAATAAAGGACGCCACCTTTGACCGCCTAACTAAAAGAGTGTTTGATGCGATGCACACATTTAAATTAAAAATAAATTTAAAACTGTATAATTTGGCGGTGGAACTTTCTAATCAACAAATTAAAGCTGTAAAATGCTCATCATTACTTAGCCGAAGAAGCGCTCGATAAGATCTAACATCGCTTAGTAAAAGGACTGAAGAGCAAAATATCACCTTATAAAAGCTGTTATATGGTGCTGGGATAGAGGAGTAAAAGTAAAAAAATTAGCAAACCTATATTTTTGTATTGCGTTTTGAAAATTCAAACGATTTTTTTCGGAATTACGTTTTTCAAATCGGTGAGCATTACAGATTGTAATGATTACTCGTAGTATTATCCACGTTTATTACGATTGATAAATAGTTACATTTGTTTATAAAAATTTAAAGTCCATTTTTTAACTAAAATAAGACAAACAAATGTTCAAATTGATGTCGGTTTGAGAATTTACAAAAAATTCAATTTTCAGACTTCCAAGGAAAAACGAATGAAAAAATTTGTTTTACCTAGATAATGCATGGGCATGGCGAGAATATCCACCGTTTTTTCCTGGAAAAATGAGGTTTTCAAATTATTTAGTGCTACAGTAGCATTTTGTACTGTTAATCTTAATAAAAATTATTTTTCTATACTTTAAGATATGCACGATAATGTAATAAAATTTTATTTTGACTGATCAGTAATCGAGAAAAAAATTCCTTAAGATATCTTAGTTGTTCAGTGTGCCTGGATAGTAAAAGAAAAGCCCTTCAGATAAGCTGGTTTTAGACGAGGGTGGTGGGCTTAAATGAGTTGGCGAAATATCTGCTTTATATAATCTCTTTTATTTCCACTTACGATTTGTCATTGTGTAGGATGTTGCTTTACTACCAAATCTTAGTGGTCGACATGACTTCTCCATAACCCGGTCGCTGAGCTGAAGCGTACTTCAAAAATCCAATCCCTAAGATCGAGGTATCTTTTTTCTTACTCAACTGCTGAACGAAATATTTATTGCAGGTAACTCGTGCAATTTTTACTTCAGCAAGGAATAAAACAATAATAAATAGAAACAAATCAGTTGCTAATACAAAGGAATGGATCATCACTCAGTTAACATCAAATCATGTTTATGTTTTGAAATGTCATTACCAAGTAAGTTAAAAAGCTCTTATTTTATCAAACTTTATTTATTTTATTTATTTATTTACCAAAGTAATACAATAATAATGCATGGATAGGTAACTTCAAGCATATTTTATTATGCTTGAAGTAACTAACGTCCTATAGAGGTTGTCAATGCTACCTGTACATAGGTCCTGCTTAAATACTACCTTATAGACTAAGTTAAAACTAAGTTTACCATAAAATATGTTGTACACAGTGACAACAGTAAAAAGGCACAATCGTTTAGAATATATTAGTACTTGTCCATTTCTTTAATTTGTTTTTATTATAGTTTTTTTTAAATATTTAGTATTTAAAATTTGTTTTATCAGTAGGTAAGCAGTTAAAAATTTGTATTGCTTTAATGTGGTTACTTTTATTACTTACTGCTTTCGACCATTTCAGTGGTATAATAAGTTTATTTCTCGTAACGCTTTTAGATGGCAAGTATAAATTTCTAAGTTCATAAATAATAATTTTGAAAAAGTCGAAATCCTAAATAGAGAACCAAATTGGAAACGTCGACTTGTATCTGAAGTGATTCATATTAACATACAAAAAAATTCTATTAACATCAAAGATGACGCTTGTAACACCCAGAACACATATTTGCCTCTTTTTACTTCTGTTAAAAGGTGTTTACAGTGACACATACACATATTAAATTATTATAACGAACGAAAACATACAGACTCTATTGACGTAAACATCTCGTAGCCTTTGTTTTGATAATAAGGAACTAAGAAATTTTATCCCTCCGATTCTTCGAGCATATACTAACTGAAGGCAGTGTAGCTAGGTTGTGGCGATTAATCGCCACATTATCATGGGTTTTAATTACTATATATATTTGTTTACTGGCTAAACTGACTGGAGGTAGCATGTCGCTGCAAAAAGCGTGACCGAGTCAGAGAGAGAGCGACAAACAGTATCAGGGTATATGCTTTCTCACTCTAGCACGTACGGGATTGGTCGAAACTAGAAGTTCGAAAGCCCAAAGGAGCGAGCTTCTCGACAAGCAGGTTAATGTCCACTCTATCAAAGGCTTGCGTGAGATCGATGGCAACAGCTATGACTACTTCGCCCTCATCAATTGCCACGTGAATGTTCTCGACGATTTTAATCAGTGCCGTGTGAGAGCTGTGCCGCTTTCTGAAGCCGGATTGAAGTGGGTCCAATAAGTTGTTATCTGTGACATATTGGTTGATTTGGTTGAGAACAACAGACTCGAAGATTTTCGACGTAGCACAAAGAATACTAATGGGTCGTAGATCCCTAGCCTTAGGTGGCGGGCGTCGCTTTGGGATCGGTCGAACAATCGCTCTTTTCCATGTTAGAGGAAAGACATCCGATTGTAGCGAGAAGTCGAATATGTGTACAAGAACTGGCAATATAACCGACAAGCACTCCTTAATGAATGAAAGGTGAATGCTGTCTGGACCCTGAGCATTTGAACGCGCCGAATTAACAGCCGCCAGAATATTCATAGGATTGACATTAGCAAAATAAAACCTATCATCCGGGGAGATACGAGCAGTTGGATGTTGGGTTGAAATCCCTGAAGAGGCGCTGCAACTGGTAAAAATGTGGTTCAGAGAATCGACATCGACAAGTAGCGTGGAGGCCTCATACGACGATGAGGAAAGACCAAGCTCATCGACACATTTCGACAGCCGGTTTCTGGATTTGGCTTTCTGGAATTTCTGTAGATGGTAGGCAGCGATAGTGTGGCGAGTTGCAGTCTTAATTCAATTTCGGAGTACTTTGTAAGTTTGACGATCGACGTTGCAACGAGATTTTCTATAAACGCTCCATGCTTTATTACGCTGCTTGATGAGGAGCCTCAAGACGGGAGAGAGCCAGGGGGCAAATTTTCTTCGGTAGGTAACTTCTTGGTAAGGAGCATGTTTATTTTACAATTCGAGGATGAAGTTAGTAAAGAAATTCACTTTATCATCCACGTTATTCATCAAGACGATAGAGTGCCAGTCTATACCCCCTACGTCCTTCTGGAACTGACAGAAATCGAAGCCGCTGGAGAACTTCAAACGCTAAAGAAGCACAGATGGCATCGTGACTCGAGATGCTTGGGCAGTGAATTTAGTTAGTGCCCGTGACTTTGGAAACATCAATGAAACAGATATAATCAATTGTAGTATGGGTGACTTCGTCGAGATATTTTCTGTGATTAGTTGGTTGAAATGGTAGTGGCTCGAAGCAGAGGGTACGAAACGACTTACAGAGGCTCTTAAGTCGATAGTCCATTTTCAACCAGTTAATGTTGAAATCACCTACTATGACAGTGTAGTCAGAAGCCGTATCGCTCTCCGGAAGGATGTCTTCAATTTCCGTTGAATAGTCGCCCGTATGAGGCCCGTAAATAACACCAAATAACAGCTTGTGTGCGCCAAATTGAAGGATTGCGAATAAATCTTCAGGCCGATTGTTGACGGCAGTGTCAAGACCCGAATGAAAGAGAAGGTTGCATATAATAGTAGCATCAAAGCGATCGGCCCGTAGCAGCGTGTAGCCTGGCAAGTCGAAGAATTTGGAAGGGTAGTTAGTTGAAAGCGATGATCCTGAATATGCTTGCATATGTCCGTGAAGTAGGTCTCAATAAATTGTGCATTGAGATGACATATGCTATGCTGTGATAGTTCATCCGCCGCCATAATTTATTGACGAAATCTTCCGTTTCATGACTTTACGCAAAAGCGGGCACTTGGCTTTAACTGTAACCGAGTACCTGGAATCGGTGGCCGTATCGTTGGAACTGCAATTAATGCACTTCTTACACCTATCCCATTTTCTTCAAAAAATGACCTGAAAAAAAATTTTAAATATTAATACATATAAAATACATAAAAACATTATAAATATAACTAATTATTGTTAAAAAAAATGAAAACCAGATCTCTAAGCCAATTTTAATAAGAGTTATGATTTTTTCAAAAAATAAAGTTTGGCGTAGACTTTCTCAGGCACCACTTGATGGATTTTGATGGGGTAAAGCTTGAAATACTTGTTTTACGTTCAACTCTGCGCCAAAGCTCCAGTTTTTGGAAATTTTGTCTTTAAGTATCTTTTTAATGTAAAAACCACTTTTTTTTGTTAATTTTTTGAATTTTTATGGTTTTTTTATTAAAAAAATACTTAGAGACAAAATTTCCAAAAACTGGAGCTTTGGCGCAGAATTGAATGTAAAACAAGTATTTTAAGCTTTACCTCATGAAAATCCATCCAGTTGTGCATGAGAAAGTCTACGGCAAAGTTTTAAAAATGATGTTTTGGGTAAATAGCCTTTAATCTTCATATTAAAAAATAACTAAAATGAATGATTTTCATCTCCCCAATTTTTCCTCTATCCTGAAACATATAAAGTACATATAGTTAATATATATATATTATGCAATTTGGAAAAAAAATATGTGGCTTACCATGTTCTTAATGTAACATGTATCAGCTTGTACCGACATAAGCTGTCAAACAGTACCGGGCAGTATTCACAAGTTAAACATCTTCTGTACATCAATGTAACTTGTTAAGTAGGTACAAATTCCTGTAAATAATAATTATTTTAAATCAATTACTACAATAAAATAAGCTGCTACGATTAAAGTATTAAAAGAATCACATAAAACATACACATAAAAGGAAAATAGCAATTTAAAATTTACTCTAATACTATGAAAGCAAATCATATAAAGAAGAATAAAAAATCTTTAATATATTGAATATCCGAAGAAAATTTTAATCACTACAAGAGAAATTTAATGCTGATTATGAAAAATGCTTGATAATGAAACGAAAGTAATAAATATTTAGTAAAAAAAAAGTTATAAATATGCAACTTACAACATAAGAGTTATCGCAACTAGTGGTACATACAGCTTGTTCAGTCATAAGAATAAGCTTAAGGCGTAACATACGTCAAACCGATATAGAGGGCGTCTGGGACGTCATTTTCTCGCGGCGCTGCGATTGCGCAAACCAGTTGCCCGGCGCGAGTGGCCCAAGCAAGAAGGGCCCTCGTGTCAAATCATACTCCGCTGTACACAAATTGTCCGCTTTTCATTACTTTTTATAATAATTCTTACCGAACGCACGGGGCCGCACGAGACTACTTGGAGTGGCGATTCATTTTGCCTTATAATATACGTCTTCCGCGGGCAGGAGCGTAGGGAACAGCGCTCGGTGATACGATTAGAGCATTCGTATTCAAACATGGTCCTTCGAGCCGGATAAGCGTGATAAGTGTACAACGGATTATTGGTGAGAAGCATAGTTGCAAATTGCTTTGCTAAAGGTACTCAGAAGTTGGTGGAGAGAAAGCGTCAAAGCCTAATACCTAGAAAAGAGCCGCCGCCATCTTAGTTACAACGCGGGAAGAAAGACTTGACAACAACGATATACTACATCAGAGCGGAGATTAATCAGTGCGGAGTTGAACGAGTCAGCGCAGCTTAGCGCACGAAATACAAAGCATAGAAGAAGCGGATCATCATCAGGCGCACCCAGCGCGATCCATTATATTCATAGTGAGCAGTGAAGAGAGAGTTGAACGTCGCCAGCGCGGTTCAACGTGCAGACACATAGCGGAGTTGAGATTTTGCATACTACACACCACAGCGAAGAAAGCTTCTGCGTAGCGCCATCGCTACATACACAGCAGCGTACAAGAGAAATTCAGCGTAGCGCGGCGCTCCACGCAGACCGAAGAAATTCCACGAAACCGCGAGAACAGGAGCGGAGTGGAGAAGAAACTTACACACACATATACCAGCCAGAAGAGAGCGCACCATTCGTGATACGACGCCACATACACTCTCAGCGGAATGTTGACATAACCTTGGTGGTGCAGCGTATTGAAGCCTATATAAGAAGTCGGTAACCTTGTATGCGAGTGTGGAATAGATCTAGCGATATACAAGTATATTTATTTGGTAAGGTATAAATTCATATTAGCGAAAATATAGCACAATGGTGGATAAACGAACCAAACAGTTAGTTAGGCGTCGCGGCGTATTAAAAGGTAAAGTAACAGTTTTCAATGCGTACGTAGCAAACCTTGATGTCGAAACAGGGCTTGAGCAATTGAATATTAGGTTAGAAAAATTAGAAGAAACGTGGCGCGTGTTTGAAGCGGTACAGGGGGAATTAGAGGTGATTGATGAAGGAGACGGGCAGAGCGAAATACATGAAATTGAGCGCGCGCAATTTGAAAAATCGTATTACGAAGGTAAGAGTGCCGCTATGAGAATTATTACAGAAAATATACACACTCGCGCCCGCGTATAAGCCTAATGTAAAATTGCCGGTAATGAATTTAAAAACATTCAGCGGGAATTATGAGAAATGGCTTAAATTCGCAGACACGTTTACAGGCTCAATCGACAAATAACCGGGACTGCCGTCCGTGCATAAGTTGTATTATTTACATTCGTGTTTAACTGGAATCGCTGCGGAGATAATCAAATCGCTAGAATCTACTGATGAAAATTATAAAACCGCATGGAATTTGTTAAAAGAAAACTATGAAAGCAAGCGTGTGATTGTACAAAAACATGTTAAGATATTATATGAATTGCCTGCAGTTACTCTGGAATCAGCAGTGGAGCTACATACGCTATACAACAGCGCTTAAGGACACATTCGAGGTTTGAAGTCTATGGGCTAAGCTACCGATGACTGGGGCGCTCTACTGCTACACCTTATGACGTCGAAGCTGGACCGAGCAACGCTGAAGGCATGGGAACGAAAGGTCAACGGTACAGCTGTACCTACCTTGGCCGCCTTTTGGGATTTTTTGAAGGAGCACTGCCAGATGTTGGAGGCAATGAGCATCGATTCTTCTACGACGTTAAAAAACCAAAACAAGAGTTTTCATCAACCAAAGTCATCGCAGACGCAACGCGCGTACGTCGCAACGAGTAACGGCAAGGCTGCCTGCTTTGCTTGCAATCAAGAGCATAACATACAAAGCTGTGAGAGGTTTGGAAGCATGACTCGCAGTCAGCGATCAGATGTAGCGAAGATATCAAGAGTTTGCTTTAACTGCCTTAGATATGGACATGTAGTAAGTGTTTGTTCCGCATCTCGTTGCAGAAAGTGTGATCGTAAGTACCATACATTACTACATGATGTTAGCAATAGTGAAGCCGCTGCAGCGAGTGCAAATACGACTAATAAATTCACGGCAGCCTTGCAAGCGTTCATAGCATCGCAGATACTATTGACGACTGTGGTAGTAAACTTCGTCGATATTAATGGAGAGCATCAGGCTTGCAGAATTTTGTTGGACAGCGGATTACAAGCCAATTTCATGACAGCGGAGCTCGCCTGCAGGTTAGGTATGCGACAGCATAATGTTAAAATTCCAGTCTCAGGATTTAGCGATGCATTAACCTATGTTAAGGGCGCAGTAAGAGCAGTCAGAAAATCGCGTCGAAGCAACTACACAGCGCAGCTTAAGTTTTTAGTTACTCCAAAAATTGGTGGAAAGCTACCCACTCAGCAAGTGGACACGTCAGCTTTAAATATTCCTGGTAACGTGCCGTTGGTAGATCCTGGATTTCACAGACCAGAAGCTATAGATGCACTTCTCGGCGCAGAAGTGTTCTATCAACTGTTATGCGTAGGCCAAATACGCTTAACTAGAACAGCAGTGCTTCAGAAGATTCATTTGAGCTGGATAGTAGCTGGAAACACAGGAAATGCGAGTAAGGCGCATGAGGAGGCGTCAGTCTGTCATTTAGCTACAGCTGCGTTCGAATCGCAGATTAAAAAATTTTGGGATCTGGATCAGATTCCTGCGCAGAGGCATTTTTCAGCAGAGGAGAAATCATGTGAGCAACATTTTATGAAGCATACAACCAGAACAGACGGACGTTCAAACAAAACAAGGAATGTCTAGGTGAGTCCTTTACTATAGCGCAGAAGAGATTTATAAGCATGGAGAAACGTTTAGCACGCGATGCTGAAACACGCATGCAGTATAATGCATTTTTCGAGGAATTTGACAATCTGGGACACATGTTAGAGATAAAGCATGTTGATTTGAAGCAGCCTGCTTATTATATACCTCATCAAGGAGTTGTCAAAGAAGATAGCCTGACTACTAAACTTAGGGTAGTATTCGACGCCTCAATGAAGACGAGCACAGGAATATCGCTGAACGACACTCATGGTGGGAGCTACACTGCAGCCAGATGTATTTTCAATACTGCTTCAATTTCGAACGCATAATGTGGCATTGGTTGCTGATGTGGAGAAAATGTACAGGCAGGTGTTAGTACACCACGAAGACGTGCCGTATCAGAGGATATTATGGCGTAGCAGTAGTCAAGAACCTATTAAAATATACGAGCTAAAAACTTTAACCTATGGAACGGCTTCTGCATCCTTTCTGGCGATAAGAGCGTTGTTTAAGTTGGCTGAAGAAGAAAATGATTCATTTCCAAACGCCTCGAGAATCATTCAACAAGAGATGTATGTTGACGACGTTCTGACAGGAGCTGCCAGCACCGAGCAAGCCGCTCAGCTGCGAGATAAGTTGATAGCATTGATGGACGAGGGTGGGTTCAATCTCAGGAAATAGGCTTTGAATGATCCAGAATTATTCAAGTCATTTTCAAAAAGCGAAGATCAATACTTATGCCTTGATCCCTCAAATAAACTTAAGACGCTTGGAATCGGCTGGTTTCCGGAGGCGGATCAACTTTTATACGCAGTAAAAGGAGTAAAAAATACGAAAATTACCCAAAGGAGCATTTTATCAGAGCTGGCAACGTTGTTCGATCCCTTAGGTCTTATAGGTCCTGTGATTGTAATGGCTAAAATTTTGTTGCAGAATGTATAGAAGGTCAAGCTGGAGTGGGACGAGACCGTCCCGCTGGAGATCGCTACCAAATGGGCGTACTTCCGAAAGGAGCTTCCGATGCTCGAGCGACTGCGCATTGAAAGAAAGACCGTGATCGCAGATTACAAGCAAATACAGCTCCATGGCTTGTGCGACGCTAGCGAGAGTGCATACGGCGCCTGCGTCTATCTGCGCTCAAAGGATCCAAGCGGAAGGTGCAACGTCAGTCTCGTGTGTTCGAAGTCACGCGTAGCACCACTGAAGCAGCAGACTTACCTCGGCTGGAGTTATGCGCGGCTCAGCTGTTGGCCAACTTGGTGAATGTGGTAAAAACGGCGCTGCAGCTAGAAATCTCGAGCATTCATCTCTGGACCGATTTCACGATAGGGTTGCAATGGATTCGATCTTCTCCTCACACCTTGGAAACCTTTGTCGCCAACAGAGTGGCCAAAATACAAGACAAAACAGACGGAGCATGGTGCGGCTATGTGAGAGGTACGCAGAACCCGGCTGACCTGATTTTGATGCAGGCGTGTCGCTCGGGCTCGAGGGGCTGGCGGCAGAGCGCCAGCGGTACGTTTGCCTTACACCAAGGTAGGCTCGGAGCGCGAGGAGGCGCTACAGAGCGTGGGTGGAGCACTTTGGCTCGCTGTATAAGGGCGAGCGAAGACTTGGAGAAGCGGAGTGATCGGCGGAGTCATCTCGACGCCGATCATCGCAAGACGAGTTGACTTAGCTCGCAGAGAGAGCTGTTCGACACAGCAAAGTAGACCGGTCGGCGGAGCAAGGCTCAACGCCGATCGTAGTCAGGCGAGCAGGCTAGCTCGCGGAGCGCTGGTCGACATAGCAGAATGGAGAGGTCGGCGGAGCAAGAGCTCAACGCCGATCATAGTTAGGCGAGCACACAAGCTCGCGAAACGCTGGTCGAAGAAGCGGAGCGGTCGGCGGGGCGAGGCTCGACGCCGATTGTAAGTTAGGCGAGCAGACTAGCTCGCGGAGCGCTGGTCGAAGAAGCGGAGCGGTCGGCAGGGCGAGGCTCGACGCTGATCGTGAAGAAGGTGAGCAGACTCGCCTAGCGGAGCGGTTGGCGGAATGATCTCAACGCCAACCGTGGAGAATGCGAGCAGATCTCGCTAACGCCGCTCTGGCTTCCAGTTGCGTAGAGGGCGGACACAGCACGGACCCCTCTACGTCGACTCTTGGAGCGAGTCTAGGCGGGAGAAAGCCCGCCTCGCTTGGCTCTTGAGGAGCTAGAGGGGTCCATCTCGGTGGATGGTCCCGCTCTTTTGAGATGAGGTGATTGTCGGTGCGAAGGATAAGGTTGGAAGGATAAGGTAGGGGAAGGACCAGGATCGGTCCGACGCAATTAATGAAGAACACAATTAATTGCTTTAAAAAAAAGTGCACTTTATTCTACTCAATAAACTCTGCAAATGATTTGCCGAAACTGTCTACGGGAGGTAAAATGTAGGCGTTGTGTGAACGAAGGCCAGCGAGAGGACCGAACGCACCTGCCTATATCCCCTCCGGCCGGCCGAACCTCTTTGGGGAGGCGCGCGGAAGGGATCGCGCCGCGTAGCGGCCGGCACGCGAACTACAGTACGCCTAGAGGCGCGCGCGGCGCGGGAGATTTGAATTTGTGTGTGCGCGGGGATTTTTAATTTGGATTCTCTACAACGCGTCTAGAGGCTATAAATAAATTCTATATATATATATTAATTTGTTTATTAATGATTAAGGTATCAATTTCACGGGGCTGCCTACCGCGTGAGATGTTGAGCGCGCGCGAATGGATCAGCGGTCCTGAGTGGCTAGCAAAAGAAGAGGATGCTTGGCCGAAGACACCTGTAATCGCCGCTCAACCTACGATAGGTCTTAAGAAACTAGTAACTTTCACCATAAACACACATTCTAATGCGATATTTTTAAGATTTTCTAATATTGTTAAACTCACTACAATTGTAGCGCTTATTTTTAGATCTTTTGATAATATTAAAATGCGGATTAAGAAAAATGAAAATTCTACTGAGACTAAAAATGTTAAAATATTAGCTGCCGTTAAAGAGGCTCGGGTTGTTTTGACAGGTAATGATTTAAGTAACGCGACCAAATTAATAATTAGATTAGCGCAAAAAGAAATGTTTCCGGAAGAGTTTTCTAGATTGAGTGCTCGTGAGCCTTTGCATAATACAAGCAAGTTACTTTCGTTGATACCATTTGTTGATAAAGAGGGGCTTTTACGTGTAGGCGGTAGAATTAAACATGCAAACGTAAGCTTTTGTCAAAAGCATCCCGCGATTCTGCCTCAAGGGCATCCAGTCACTGAAATGATTATAAGATCAGCGCATCTGACTTGCTTACATGGAGGCACACAAGCCACTTTAAACATGCTGCGGCAAAAATACTGGCCAATTGGCGGAAAGAGTAGTATAGGTGAAATCGTTCGTGCTTGCGTAAAATGCGCTCGATTTAATACAAAAGCGCCAAACTATGTGATGGAAGATTTACCAGAGTGTAGATTCAATACCTCTCGGCCTTTTGTTAACGTAGGTTTAGATTTTTGCGGATCCTTTCGGTTAAGGAAAAGCGATTGAGAAATCGTGATAAAGAGAAGATTTACGTCGCGATATATATTTGTTTAGCGTGCAAAGCTGTTCATTTAGAGGTAGTTGGGGATTTATCAAGCGAAGCGCTTATAGCAGCACTAAAGCGATTTCGTGCAAGACGCGGCAAACCTAAAATGATTTTTTCAGATAACGCGACAAATTTCACGGGCGCTAATTGAGAGCTAAGTGAAATTTATAAGGCGTATACAAATTTCACGGGCGCTAATTGAGAGCTAAGTGAAATTTATAAGGCGTTGTCGCTTAATGCGAGCGATTCAGAAATTCATAAATTTTCTTCTAATGAGGGTATACTTTGGAGTTATCCTCCGCATTCACCTCACTTTGGGGGAATATGGGAAGCGGCGGTGCGGTCATTTAAACGACATCTACGGCGAGTTGTTGGGAAACCCTATTTTCATATTAACAGTTCAATACCATTGTAATAGAAATTGAAAGCGTGTTAAATTCGCGGCCGTTAACACCGATCTCGTCCGATCCTAATGATGTATTAGCATTGTCGCCGTGTCACTTTCTTATATGAGTTTTTGTAAAAACAACAGGTTGTTTGCTTCGCAGCACGTTCAAAAGGTTAAACAAGCGTTTTGGAAGAGGTGGTATCAAGAATACTTGCACCAGCTTACGCAACAGTCTAAGTGGTTCAAGGGTAAAAGCACGGAAATCAAAGTACGTCAAGTTGTCATCATAAGAGAAGACAATATGCCTTGCTCGCGTTGGCCATTAGGACGAATAATTGATATTCACCCCGGTGCAGATGGAGTTATTAGAGTAGTCTCAGTTAAAACATCATCTGGTGTGTTTAAGAGATACGATAAAAAGATTGTAGTATTACCTGCAGACGAAAAAATGTAGAATTTTTATTGTTGATTGAACGGGACGTTCAATGGGGGGCGGAATGTTCAGTCATGAGAATAAGCTTAACACAGAGCGTCAAACCGATATAGAGGGCGTTAGCGACGTCATTTACTCGCGGCGCTGCGATTGAGCAAACCAGTTGCCCGGCGCGAGTGGCCCAAGCAAGAAGGGCCCTCGCATCAAATCATACTCCGCTGTACCCAAGTTGTCCGTTTTTCATTACTTTTTATAATAAACCTCTCATTTTTACCTTTATTCGGAGTGGAGTTAGTTCTTTTAACCGCCTTTGCCTTCTTACCGAACGCACGGGGCCGCACGAGACTACTTGGAGTACCGATTCATTTTGTCTTATAATATACGTCTTCCGCGGGCAAGAGCGTTGGGAACAGCGCTCGGCGATACGATTAGAGCATTCGTATTCAAACACAGCTTGCACAACTCTTAATCTTTCAGATGATTTTATCACACTTCATGATAATTAGTCCTTCTGATAACTCCTTGATGTAGCCTCTTCCTGTAGCTATCTGAATCTAACAATAATTTCTGGAACTCTGAAAAAGAAATTTCCAC
>JAWWEQ010049017.1:0-14451 GCA_035583055.1 Torymus tubicola
AGCGATTTAGGTGATTTTAAAAGAAAAAAAAATTTTGACCTCTCGATTCACCTGAGAACTGCCCATATATATATACAGTGTACAATTATGACGTCATCACACTTTTCATATTGTTAAATATTTGCTAATAAATATTAAATTCAAAAAAGAAAAAATATGTGTCGATTATTTTTCAATATTTTATGTGATGGATATAATGGCATTTGATTTAATTTTTCAAGTAACATCCCATAATTCATTTTTTTTAAATTATGCACACAATGTTTTCGATGCCCGCCCCCTCGACCAGCACCATTCGCCACGCTCGTGCTGCAAATGTCGGGGCGGGCATCGAAATCAACGCGCCCGAGCTAAACAATTAAAATAAGTGTTTCAAATATATCCCAAAAATAGGATCAGAAAAGTGAAAAGTCGTGCAAAGCTAAATGCATGCTATTGCGGTGTTACCATTCTCAGTGGCAAAAGATTTGTCAATACTTTCCACCGGACATCAAGAAAAATAGTATACGGTACACGAGGCGAAAGTTAAAAGCCCGTCACTGCATGGAGATGTTCACGCAGTGACGGAATTTCAACTTTCGCCTGTTGTATCGAATTGTACTATTTCAATCAACGTAGAAGATAACCCAGATCCGTTATAAATAAATACACAATTGGAAATGTTGTACAAATATTTGTTATTGTATATTTACAAATTTCGAAGTGATCCTCTTATAATTAATTTTATTATTTTCATTCAATTTCAACAATTACATAGTCAAATTATATTTTCAATTACAAAAATAACGGTGCAAATATTATTTATACATATAGTTCAAAACTAAAATAATTTATATTCAATTTGTATCTCATATGTCGATTCTTGCCGCTGTATTGACACTACGTAGCAAGTAGCCATTTAGTAACTATTGTCAATATATTGCAAATATTCTACAGGATTAGATTTTGGGCGCTATTGCAATAGCGTCCATGTCAGTATATTACAAATTGTTGCTGAGATATATTTACAATATGTTGGCAATAACAATAATTGTTATTACGTGATGTTTTCGCAATAGTTCATATTTTTACATGTTAATTCTTTTGTTAATTCTTTTGTACACATAAGCATAAATATACAAAGTGCAATTAAATGTTTTAATTTTAATTTTTTTAGATTATATGATAAATACACTGGTTTCGGCGTGCCATTAATTATTAATGTGTATCAATTTTAATAAATAATATTTTATTTTATTTATTAGCCAGAGTACGTACAATGAAAATACAATATAATCTATTACCATTATACATTTGTACATTACATTAATAATCCAGCAGAGAATAAACTTCCTGTAATGAAAACCAAAATAAAACGTTTACACAATAGCATTTTCAGGTTTACAACATTGTAATCCTTTAGTTTTGCAACGTTATTGAAGTCTTTAAATCAATAATGCAGGTTTGTGAACGACAAATTGTGGAATAATCCCAGTAAATTGAAACTCCCATAATAAACTATTTGTGAATGTTTGAACCTCTGCATTCTCGCCAACTGTATAAACTGCGTGGCTTCTTTTCCAAGTCCATGAAATATTTCGTTTTATATTTAGACAAAATCCGAGCAAGAATAATTCAGCAAATGACTTCTAGCGAGCCTCTGTTTGTTTGCCCCGCGTGCGCGGCGAAAGTTCCGACGCTCTTTGCCTGCGCGCGGGGGAAGTGAATTATTATGAGCTTACCGATCGGCGGGAACTCGATTGTCATAATTTGCCGGGATAAATATATATATAAGCGGGATGGAAAATTTTCGAGGTTTTAAAGCGAGTGGAGACTTGGCTAATATTTAATGCCTTGCCATTATTGATCAGTTTGTCCCTGATTGTGTGGCCAAGACAACGGATGCGATGCTAGCTTATCGTTAGCTTGAGATTACGCGTGAATTGTACATTGTTCGTTCATCGATTTTGGTCGTTACTAAACGTATCAATCGTGTATGTACCTTCAACAAATAAAAAATAAAATACTATATATTTCTTTATATCTTTTGAGAAGTGTTATTGCAGTGAATTCGATATTTAATTGATACGCCCATGTACTTGGTAGTAGTATTGTTGCCGGTAGTAAGTAGTAGAAAAACCAGTGTCTTTTTGGTATTTGTGACATCAATATTTAGTCTTTTTTTCTTAAATCTTTATCAATTTAATATAGTCTCTAAAACAAGTACTAAGTGTTTGATTAAATAGTCTTCCTAACCAAATAGCGTCTTTTTATAAGTTTCCCTAACTATACAAATTTATTGTCATAAACTTTACTATTGTTCACTATATTTTCAACTTCGCTTACAATATTTTGAATATCATTTACAATTTTCTCTAATTGAGGGGCCGGAAAAAAGGGGGCATAACACGATTCCGCTGGAGAAGTATCGTCCTACTAGATGAATCTGATTTTTTAGCAAATCTCATATTTTTAGATATAGGCGTTCTGTGCAAGAATTAAATTTTTATCTTTCTTAGTTTTTTTATTAATCCCGATAAACTAATATTTAAAAAAAAAAAAATAATGAAATTTTCACTTCGACTCGCAAGAACTTGGTTCATATTTATTATTTCTTTGCGAAATTTGAATAAAATAAACTTTAAGGTATTGTAAGCTTTAGTGGAATATTAAATATTACCATATAGAACTAAATGGCGAATATTGGAAGATATTTCCTTAAAATTTGAAACCTGTATTTTCAAGTGAAATAGTTGTGTTACAAATTTTCGAATTTCCGAATTCTATTAGAACTAAGATACTCCCCAAGGCTTAAAGAAGTTTTTTGAAAAGTTTCAGCTCGCTATGTATCGGTGTTAAAAAGGTGCAGCATTTGTTGTGCGCGGCGGGCGCGCATACCGTGGCCCGAGGCGTCTATCAACATTTATTGCAACGGTGAGATTTACATCAGCACCTTTTTAACACCGATACATAGCGAGTTGAAATTTTTCAAAAAACTTCTTTAAGCCTTGGGGAGTATTTTTGTTTCTAATAGAATTTGAAAATTCAAAAATTTGCTACACAACTTTTTTATTTGAAAATCAGGTTTCAAATTTCGGGGAAATATCTTCTAAAAGTTACCATTTTGTTCTATGATAATATTTAATATTCGACTACAGCTTATAATACGCGGACTACCTTAACGTTTATTACGTCAAAATTTTGCAAAGAAATAATAAATGTGAACGAAGTTGTAGCGAGTCGAAGTGAAAATTTTATCAATTATTTTTTTTTAATATTAGTTTATCGGGGTTAATAAAAAAAACTATGAAAGATAAAAATTGAATTCTTGCACAGGAAAATGCGCAATTCAATTCTCTACACGCCTGTATCGAAAAATATGGGATTTACCAAAAACTCAGATTCATCTATTTGGACAATACTATTCCAGCGAAATCGCGTTATGTCCCCTTTCTCTTTCCCATTATTTTATTTAATTATTTTAATTTGATTATACTAATTTTATTCAGTACTGCTTATTGTAAACTCATTAGTATATCGAATTGTACGAATAGAAGATGATTAATTCACACTAAAATAATTAATTGACTTTTGTTTCCTGGTCCATACAAAATCTGCACGCAAAAGGCCGCGATTACCAAATCACTTAATGCGCGTTTACGCATAGCGATAACTGCAACGTATCACTGTACTATTAATTACTCCATTATATGGCACAAATAATTTCCACGAGCACGACCGTCCATGAAAATAACTGATGCAACATATGATACGTAGATATCGCATCGTGCCACATTAAATTTCGCCAGCAGGAATCAATCAAATTTAGTCAGTGAGTACGTATCCGCCCATCAGGGGCGCGTTGAGATAATGAAACAATAAACACCACATGTCAGCTCAGCTGTGGTAGGCGTATATTGATATAAATATTGTTACCAGACACGCGTATGGCATGCGTTGTATCGGTTTTGTTCTTCGTCAGATTTCATTTCGACAAAATTAATATTAATTGCGCTTTCTTCCGGGAAAATGAATTTGTTTTAATATTCTAAGCGTGCCAGATATTATACCGTTACCTTTATTAAATTGCATTCACAATAGCATGACTCGTGAATGAAAATTCGACAATTATGTAAGTAATAATGTATCTGAACCATCCACACTTTCAAACTATAATGCATTAATTTGGTCGATTCAACAGTTTTAGAAGCACAACAAAATACTTATGAACTCGAAAAAATTGTGCGAATGTGATTGATTTAATTGAATAAGTAGAATTCTTATTTCTTTTGCACTCTTATAACACTCAAAGATTATAAAATTCATATTATTTAAATCTTCTCAAGAGACACTATCTAACAAAGAATTCTATTAAATGAAATATTATGCAACATGGACATATAATTATCGCTAAATATCACAAGAACGTCAAGTTTACGTTCATATTATATAACCAAATCCATCTCTAACCTAAAAGGAAATCTCCTACTATAAAAACTTTTTGTAATGTTCAATATTTTTACAGAACTCTAACTTTAAAATTTTATTTTTTAAGGTTATCACGAAATTTCTGGCATACATGAAGAGTATTTTAGATTTGGATCACGGATTTTTCTTAAATTTTAAGATATGTTTTTGGACACCGAAATATGAAGGAAACCGCCATAAAAACATATTTTAAAGTTTCAGAAAAATCCGTGATCCAAATCTGTTCTCTCTTTTTTACATGCTATTTCAGTAAAAATAAAAAACTGTGTAAGTCATGCAGTTTTTATTAAAAAATTCATTTTTTGTAAAAATGCACTTTTTGAAAAAATGAATTTTCCGTATATACCTTATTTTTCCTAAAGCAATGTTCATTAAAATAAAGGATGCAAATACTTATTCAACGATGCGTGTTAAATCTCCCATATTTTTCTTTGGAGAGAGAAAGAAAGAAAGAGAGAGAGAAATAATTACATTTTTTCGCTCTGCATGGTCACAGCCAGCATACAGTTATTACATAAAAAGATTTGTACACATGCGGAAGTTGTGTACATATATGCAATATACACGTGTAAAGGTAGGCACACGTGTGGAATCTTGTCCAAATGTACTTTTACAAATATTAAAAGTAATATGAATACTTGAAAGCAAATAGTTCATCTTTAAAAATATGGATATCTAATACTTGTTTTTTAAATTACCGCAATGCATTTTTATAAAAATAAATATAGTGTATCACAAGCGCTTTTTCTACTACCCGGACAACGTTTACATTCTTGTACAAAATTCATTTGAGATGAGTCAAACCACATTGTTGTTTTTATTATTACTGAACGAGAAAAATACATTAACTTGTACAAGTTGCCGCATGCATTTACACGTGTACATTGTATATATTTATGCACTACTTACCCATGTATACAAATCTATTTATAACTTTTATATGTTGTGAGCAATCAAAGAGCGTAAAAAGGCGCGTTATATATATGCGCTTAATTATACTAAATTTAAGTTAGTCTCTCCATTTATAAAGAAAACCATACTTCCCAACCTTTAGACTGTCGGAAAAGTCACTTTAGTGGCTTTAAATAAGTCTCTTTATGAACTCATAATGATAGATATAATTACGTGAACATTTTCGAGAAAAAAGAATTATTTTTATGAGAAAATCCCGGCAGAACGATTAATGAAATTACTAAATGATAATTTATTATTTATGCTGACATTTCAAAGGTGTTTGATAAAGTAAAATATCGTGGAATTTTGTCTAAACAATGGAATATTGGAGTGTAGGGAAATGTTTTTGCGGTTGTATCGCCCTATTTAACTGATAGCTATATCAATCTGTTAGAATCAATAATAGTACTTTTTTTATATCACATCAGATGTCAAAGTTTTCGTCTTACAATTAGTCCAGTACTATTTACTATTTTTATCAATGATTTAGTATCAAGAGTTAAATTTTCAAATATACTTTTGTACGCAGACGATGTAAAAAACCGCTGCCAATTCATTGGCACGTAGCTTCCTCAAAATAATTTATTGATTCGTTTTATTAAATTAAAATTCAAAAAATAAATTTTTCACGAAAAAAATTGGAAAAATGTTATGGAAAATATTAACTTGTAATTGCTTCATGGCTATTCATTGCTGTTCCATTTGTAATTTATTTTTTTGTGATTTTAATTTCTGACTAACCTCTTCCGTATTTCGAAGTTAGCATCAACGCCGAATTTTTCTCCGTGTAGTGATTTTACAGCCTTTCCACATAACGTGTACAATGTAACAGGTTCAATGTTCAACGTAACACAAAAAAAATTTGTTGTTCGAGTAATAGTAGTATTTTTTAATGACTGTAGTTCTCTCAACTGAGACGTCGATATGCCATTTCACGAACGTGTTTATACTCCAAGTGAGTAAATTTTTTGTTAGCGAAACCTATAGATAGTTGGCGGACGCTACCGCCCCAACTACTAGACCTACAGTTTCAAGTGGGTTCCGAACCACCGAAACCACGGTGAAAGTAAGCACATGAAAAATTCGTGTTTCAGTGGTGCCGACTTTTTCACGGGAGCGGGGATCGGACCCGGGACCTTTATGATACGAGTCAGACGCGCTGCCCCGGAGCCACCGTGGCTCTATTATTTGTTTTCCGATTATATGATAAAATTCATTTCTGCAACACTATTACTGAGTATGAAATTGGTACATGCCGGACAACAATTTTTTTTTCGTGTTACATTGAACGTGTTACATTGAATGCGTTATGTGGAAAAGCTGTTATAATGTGAGGGGATATACTTTAAAAAATTTGAAAAGAACAGATGTTTTTTTTATTTTTCAAGTTTTACATTTTTGTTAATAAAAAAACCGTGATAGCGAGAAAATTAATTTTTTTTAAAAATATAGGTAATTTAATTCTCTTTCGAATGCTATATATCCCATTCAAATACATAGAGCCGTTCCCGGGAAATTACGATTTAAAAAAAAAATGAAAAAAATTTTAACCTCAAATATCTCCGAAATTTATGGATCAATCCTTTTGCCCAAAGAATTCACTCGATTGGTATACAAAATCTACCCCTAGAAAAAATTTCAAAGTGATTAAAACAATTTTACTCTACTTATTGAACGACAAAGAAAATCACTTTTTTATAAATTATTTTTTTTCTCCAAAAATAATGAATAAAAAAACCTAAAAATCTAGTAAGTTATACTACTTAATATTCTTTTAACCAAAAAAATATTCATGTTAATCTAATATTCGGTCTAAATATTAAAAAAATCAAAAATAAAAATTTTGAAAATTAAAAAATGGCTAAAAAAGAAAAGAAATTTTACAAAAATAGAATATTAACCCCAATTGTGGAAGCAAAATCTAGAAAAATGATCACTTTCTCGTTAAAATCGGTCAAGTAGATCATGAGATATCAGCGTATACGGACACACACACACACACACACACACACACACACACACACACACATCCATACGGACATTTTCTAAAAATAGTGTATTTCGATTTCAAATTGGCTAAATAACATTCCTAACACATTATCTCATAAACTTTTTTTTCCTCTAGAAGGAAGCAAAAATGTAGTCTCATTCTATGAGTGAAGTAAACACGTACTATATAATTACCTTATCGATAATTGGTCGGTTTATCAAATAGATATATAGTAAAAGATTTTGGAATTCTATTTGATTTAAATATCACTTTCACCAGTTGCATATTGAAAATGTTGTATCTAAATCGATCAAATCGTTAGGCTTCTTAAAACGTATTACTTCGGCTTCACTGATGTTGCGACTATTATTCATTAGTGCAGATTCATTGTCTTACCAAATTTACTCTACTATTGTCAAATTTGGTCGCCTTGCATAATAAATTTCTTTGAAACAATTCAACATAAATTTTTAAGAGTTGTAGTATATAAATTAAATTAGCCGATGAGCAGATTTAATCATGACTATGCAGCCTTAGCATCCGTGTGTTCTCTTCCTAGTATTGCTTCCTTTCCCCGAATTCAAGACCACATCTTATAATATGTTGAATAATTTCATTTTCTCTAATTATATCAGAGATTTATTTGGTCAAAGACAATTAATTTATAATTAAAGGTTTCACCGTATTTGCTTATAGAGTATACTATTCACTTAAACTTTGGGCTTTATTCGTCCGCAAATACGATGAGAATAACACTATATAATCTTCTTCCGTTGAAAATTAAAAATGTTAATTTCTTTGTTTTTTTTTAAGCGTTAAAGCTTTAGCTTGAAGTTTCTAACGAACTATATTTATACGTGCAACACAGTAACACTTATTGTATGTTACCGCGCTCATCTATTTTTCGATTTTTTTTACTTTGTATTTTATAAAATTTTGTAATTTTTTCTATGTTATGTAAAGAAACATTGTCCGTTTGATAAATATATAAAAAAGTAAGTATAAATAGTGAAATATTATTCAACAGTTTACCAAAACAGCGATGTTCGTTTACATATTCAAAAGTAAGGAAAAAACAACTGAAGGTAGTTCTCTAAGGACTCGCGAGTCAATGCAGTAATCCCAAAACAATAAATATTAAATTAACATTCTCTTAGTCAAATCATGTATGAAAAAACTATTTATGAACTCACACAACTTTTTAAGTAAAAGGGTGATGTGAACATAGAGTAGATAATAAATAATTTGTAATTGCAGTAATACATGATTCACGAAGTAGCGTGAAAAAGGTTAGGAAAACGGCGATTTTCAAAGAGCATAATTTGATCTTTGAGAACATATTTTTTATTTTTGAAAATCCCACCTTTAAATTATGAAACTTTATCACTTTCTATACCAATTGATACGATTTTCATTAACTGCCATGTAAAAATGACTAATCTCAAAAAATAAGTCGGCAACCTATATTTTAAAAAATAGAGAAAAATTCTTTAGAATTTAAAGAATACGCTAGAATTTTGTTGCTTTCGAAACCCACTTTTTGATATTTTAGAGAAATATCTTAAATTGGAAAGAGGATTAATACGAAGCTTCTTTTCGAGGAATCATAACACATAAAATCACACAATAATAATTTAGTTAATTTTTTCCAACATAAAGTTAAAGGCTTCGGTAGATGACCAATATCTACGATAAAACTTTTTTATCCGATTCGGGGTATCGGCTTATTAGCGAACGCGGGTTGGTAGCAAAGTAAATCAAGTTTAGCTAAAAAAAAGTAATAAGTCCTCTTATCGAGTATTTTCTGTGTTATCTTTTCTTTCATCCTGCAATATTTATTCGACGTTTAATTTTGTAAAAAATATGATTTGTCGGGCACAAGGTTACACCAATATTGCTTTTCCCCTCGTACCTTACTCTTTCGCCCTAAATCTATTTTGTAACAAACACACGCAGCGGGATCATCTCTCTCTCTCTCTCTCTCTTTTCCTCCTGAGAATACGAAAACGTTAGTTGCCTAACATTACGATTCTATTTATATCTTACGGATCGCAACAGGCGGGCTCGTCTCGGTATTTTGTAACGCTAAAGACACAGTCGTACTTGAAATTAAGAAGAGAGAGAGAGTATGGGTGTAAGAAATAGAGGGAGAGTAAGATAAAGAGAGAGGAAACGAAAGAGAAAGAGAACGAGAGGGAGAGAGAGACAAGCTTTCAGAGGTCTAAACAAATCTCCGCTTTGTTTTCACTAGTGGCAGAGTATGAAAGTGCACGAGCATTCGTCCGCAGCTGCAGTAGCAGCCACGACGACGACGAAGGTACAAAAGGAAAAGAACCTATTCAACATTTCAGTTTTTCTTTTGAAAAAATGCTCGACTCTCTTCGTCTTCCACTTAAAAAAAAAAAACTTTGTTTTAGTGACTTTACGTACTGGCACGTAGCCCGCTTGTTTGATTACATCATGGCGCGGCGGGAAACACGTTTTGCTTAATGCGCGGCACGCGGTCCTACGCGATTCTGGTATATATGTGTGTGTGTGTATATACTCGGTACACTGGAAAAACACTGTGACACCTTTTTTTTACTCTTATCTTCGCCTCTCTCTCTCACGTGCATTACATATTTATATATATATTGAAGAAATCCCAGCAGGTTTGTTTACATGAAAGAATTAATCCTCTCTGCGTGAATTCAAAAGAATAAAAATAATTTTGACATACATTTCTCCAATAGATTCATTTACTTTTCTATAGGTTACATTTAATAGAGGTGAAAAAAAAGTTAAACCCAAGAAAATAACATCGGTCTGTATTAAGCTCCAAGAGGCGCGGATAAAGCAATATGAGATAATTAAAGAAGAACGAAAGATCTTCTACTGAATTTAAGCATCGTGGAAATCAGAAAGACATATTTTTCGTGATTCTTAGGAATTAGATTGTGTTTTGTGATTTTACGCGATTGCCAAATATTTCTAACTTTACAACAGGTGCTTCCGATTTTTAGCTTAAAGTAATAAGTTTCTTTGGTTTATCGCAATTTTCTTTGTATGCCTTTGTCTGCGCGCTTTTGAGAACTCAATATTAGCTAACTATCAGAAACTAGTTTCCTTAAATTTTCTCCGTATTAAAATAGAAAAAATTGATTAACGATAAAAAACACTGTCACAAATTTATTTTTCCGAGTTTACGATCTTTCTCATCTTCTGTATGATTCATACAACGAGAATAATAATTTCAGAGATATCAACAATTGTTTTTCTTATGTTTTTTTTTTTTTTGTAAATGTTTAAAAGCGACTTTCTTGTAAAAACTTTTTACACGGCTAAATTCACTCAAGCAAACGGGATTCGCTCCCACGGCTCCTGCATGCGAAATCGACCTTGCAAAACACGCGCACTCTGCGCGATCTATTTACTCCGAAACCAGAAAGAGAGAGAAAGAGAACGATTCATATACAACGTTTGCGCGCACTCACCGGTATCTGATTGAGGTTGATGTCAGATCGTTCTCTGCTAGGGCACCGAGGTTCACCAAATCCATGACTTTGACCGAACCTACGGCTAAACCTTAGCAAATTCCTCATGATCATCGTGTTCATGACAATGATGAGTACGAGTGGCGCCATTAAGCTGGCAATACTATCGATGATACTGACGATACGCATTGTCTCAAGGTACTCGATCTTCATATCGCAGATCTCGTTGCCATCCATCGTATGCACAACTCCTGCGGTAACGAAGCAATAAGAATGACTAGCCATCGCTAATGTTACCAGCACCAATACAATCGCCTTGGCACGTGCGATCGTACACATGTGCGGTCGATGCAACGGATATTGCACAGCGATAAACCGCTCAACGGTAAATGCCACAATTAGCCAGACACTTAGACTACTACAGACTGAACTAACGTACACTACCGTCTCACACCAGCCATCCTTGTTAAATACCCTCCAGCCGATTGTATTGTTCAACCAGACGAGTAGAAGCGACGATAGAAAGCTAAAGTCGGCGGTTGCTAACGCGGCAAGGTAATAACTCGAACTGCGCATCTTAAGGTGAGTGTTAAGGAAGACGACGCAGGATAATAAATTACCCACAAGTCCGAGTAATATAATAAACGGAATGTAGTACTGATGCGAGAAATCAAGTACGAAGTACAACGAATTACACTCTTCGCCGGCTTCACCTTCGAATCCAGCTTCGATAGCTGGCTCGAAACTACGATTGATACGACCTTGATGATGATGTTCTTGTTGTATCACCGACGCTGTATAATTCGCCGAGCGTCGAACCCGCGCTAACAAGTCGGCGCAACGCGTCGCCGCGCTGAGGATACTCCTCATTTTTTTTTTATTTTTTTTTTTTTTTATTTTTATGATATTACGAGTAAACACACATACACACACGCGCGCACTTTCACATTCCACATTAGGCTAATGTAATGGGCCGAAATCCTTCTGGTGCAAACATTGGCTTGGCCGAGGATTTTTCGGCAGTTGAGAGAGCGATTTGTTAGTTCTACGTCGGCTCGGAAAGATTCATCGGCGTGAATCCAATCGTTCGCAGTGGTGGTACTCGATCAACGCCGAAACGCCACGTTGGTGGTGGTGGTGGTGGTGGTGATGATGCGCTATTTTTACAAAACTGCCAGGAGCCGGTAAGCATCGATCGATTGTCGTTCCCGATGCGTCCAGCTATAACAGAGCTGAGCGTTGAACTCTTGTGCACTGTGTATTTATATACTGGGATGAAATCCGTTTTTGTTTTTTTTTTTTAGAGTAAAATCGGCGATTGTTCGGGTTCGCTAAGCTTCTTTGTTGATGATAAACTGTAAGAATGTTATTATTAACAGCAACACTATAACAATACACAATCCGATTTACGCGATTTCACTAAGTTTTTTCTTTTTTATTTTTTTTTTTTTTTTTTTTTATTTCATCGGTACACTATATATATATATATATATATATATATAATATGCACGCGCGTACGCGGATTTCTGGTAGCGTGTATAGAATACAGAGACAGACAGAGGTACACACTCGCATGTAGAGCGCTTAGTCGCGCGAGGGAGACTAAACCGCGCTCGCGGCACTACTGTCAAGCTAACCCTCGTAGCGCGCGCGCTCTCGCTCGCTCTCTCTCTCTTTCTCCGCATGCGCATGTCGCCATCCTTGAGCGGCACTGATATACACGTATTGCATATATATATATATGTGTGTGTGTCTGTGTGTGTATGTGTGTACTAGCGATGGTCGCGGTATAGTAGCCGCCTCTGCATTGATCTTTATTGGGGAAATTAATGAGAAGCCAGTGCTAAGAGAAAAAATGCAATATGCAAGGATTTCGGTGCTACGTTACTACGAGTTATTATTTATTGACACGTGGCGTGCAAATAATATCGCGAGAGAAGTTTATTTTTAATGATATTGTATACGAGGCTTTGGAATATCCGCGTTTAATTAATTATTGTATATATGAAGTGTGCGCGAAGTTGAATTTAACGATCAGTGATTGTTTATTTTTTTTTCTTTTGGAACTGATAAAGTTTACCGTAAAGATCGTTAATACTTCGCTTAGATTTCGTAGAGATTATTAAATCTTTTTTTTATCACTGATCTTGATAATGTTGAACAGTAAAAGAGGTTCAGAGCGCACCTAAGAGCTTACGCAGGGGCATGCCCTTAAATGAAACTGGATAAGGGCTGCTGTGGTAAAAGGTTAGCTTCAAATTGAGTTATCCTTCTCTTTTTCATTAAATTGCGAAGGATTTTTTTCTTTTTTACAAAAAGTACAGCGAAAATTGGATTGAACTTTTTACGGTTGAAAATTATTAGACTGTCATTAAAACTTACGCTCTTTCGTCGACTACTTGAGTACTTTTCTTCGATTCTATATAATCAGTTAAAAACTAATTCAGAACAGTTTATTCTCGTATTCATTGCTCATTTTAGTAGTAGATTTTTGCTATGCAATGTATAATAAAAATTAAATATTTTTATTACAATAATATGTGTACAAATATCAATAATCATTAATCAATAATCATCAATCATTAATTATTTAAAATATGCTATATATCCTATAGCGATAACACGTTTGCTATGCGTTTACATTTAACGCATAATTAATACGAGGAGCACCTCATAAGTGTTTACTCCCCTTACCCACTATACCCTCGGCTCGATTAGCCACAATTTGGTTCAAGCCATCAAAGCGCTATCATTACATTAACTCGCTCACTTCTTGCGCCCCTACCTATTTTCACGATGATTCTTCGAGGCACATATACAGAGAAACGAATCGTATACGCGCGCGCGCAGGTGTCTGTCTATCCGCAAACATGCGCGCGTGTCTAATTAAATGAATAATGCACGATGAGAATTGTATATTTTTCGTAAATACAATAGAAAAAAGCGAGAGAGAGAGAAAGCGAAAGAGAGAGAACGAGAAAAGAACAACAAGATTTTCTAGCGAATCAAAAAAATCCAGTTTCAAATTCATTAATCCCCTTGCTTTAGGTAATTGTTTTCATCGAATCGACGTCCCGTTCGAAGAAAAGCACAATATCCTTGTGGAAATAAATTCAGAGAAAACTGAGGTAAGCTTTTCTTCGTAAAGGGCATCCATATTTGCTTAAGGTGGCTCCGTAGAATTAATGAAATCGATAAATAAGAAAAAAGAAAAATACTTACTGAAAGTATGAATTTTAACTTTTTTTGGTATTCTTCGCAAGTAGGGTCGCCAGGTGAACTATCGTGAAAAAAATTTGTGAAAATTCAATTTTTAACGTATGCTCTTATGGAGAGAAAAGTATTGTGACAACGGAATTAGCAGTTCCGAAACCGCTAGTCCCGGTTTTCCGTGTCCACAGCGTTTCCCCTCAACTCTCAAATTTAAAATGTAATCGCCAAATTTCTTTACTTAATAAGGGCGCCAGGCGATTAATTATCCGCGTGCTACTCTAATACTTTTATCTCCGGCTGAGACTAATATCTCGCGTCGGCGGGGCTCTCGCGCACGAGCCGCCACGGGACTGC
>JAWWEQ010049018.1:0-88061 GCA_035583055.1 Torymus tubicola
ATATATATATATATATATATATATATATATATATATATAGTGGTGTAGGAAGTTATTATCTTTGAGTATTGAAATCCAAGGGTGTACAAGAAAGAGATGTGGTATATATATATTGTTGATAATTAAATAAAGCTATAAATCTCTGACTTTTCGATGTGACCCCGTATACCGAGGATAAAATTTCCTACTTTAACAAGCGCGACAAGCAATGATTTTGCACTGGTATATAACGTCCAAAATTATAATAGTCGCACAACGACCCATCGAATATATAACAACGGGCTATATTCACGTGGCGTTATAACGTAAACAGCTCACGTATTGTTCATAATAAATCATATACGCGCTGCACTAACACAAAATTGAAATTACCAAGCGCGGCGGGCAGCAGCTACACGATAATATATTTATTTTAGTAATTGATATTTGAATTCTAATTGTGGTGTCACTAACATATATATATATATATATATATATATATATATACACATACACACATGTGTATACACGTCAAGTCACATGGACAGTGACAGCTTTTATCGTCCGACCTTTCAACATGGCTTTTCAGCGTCACATGTAATCACACATATACATATATACATACAACGCATACTCACACGCACACGAATGTTTGTCCCGCATTGATGAGTTATTACAATATATATTCGCGTGTTTGCACGCGAGCGAAATCCTGATGAATATCGTAATTTATCTCATACACACACTGAGTGCCTCTCTGTATCTAATGTTCAGACACTCGCCTGATTAACAATTAAAATAGTTTCGACAAGTATAACAATTCTATACATCCTATATATATTCTCGGTATAACCAGCCAACCGCGTCTTCACAAAGTGCTAACAACCTTCCGACTCTTGTCGGAAATTCCCATCTCCCTTATAATACCGACACGAATATAAATCAGACGACTGGCAATCGTCAAATATATGTTGCACACGTATAACATCAAAGCAAAGCGTATAGGCCATCCCCTCGGTGTTTGGAAACACCGAAACAGCGTCACTCCCACCGTTTCGAAGTCCAATAAAAAAAAAAGAAGGAGCAACGGAAGAAATGCCCTAGTCATCCGTTCACGCCGCTCACATACATATACATCGGTCGTTCACATCAACTGCCTCATCATCATCATCATCGGCGTGCGCGCACGACATCCGCGTTTTTTTCTTTCATATACACGCGTCGTTATATATATGTATATATACGTGTTAAACTAACAATAAAACGGCTAATATATAACAATAAACGTAAAGTGAGGAAGAGACGAACGAGTGTATACACCACAAACCCCGTGACGCTGCGTACGCATTCCTTCGCTCTCTCTCTGTTTCTCTCGCTTTGACTCGCCGCGCTTGAGCGAGAATCGAACCTAGTCTCGCAGGTATTCGCACATGCGTCTATCTAACACACATACGTAAGATGCGGGCTGCCGCTCGCTCACACAGACACGTGTGTTCACTTTCGATTTCCTCTCTCTTGCCTCTTCTTCTTCTCACTCTCGATCTTGTTCATTCTCTCTCTCTCTCTCTCACAGCGGCAGAGGCTAAGTGCCTCTCAATTTAACTTTGTCATCGTCGCGCTGTTGCTGCAGCAGCGAATAGAGAGAGAGACAGAGAGAACGTTTACGTAAGCCGTTAGCGAGAAGGATTTTTCGAGTCTCCGCTGTAATTGTGATTCTGATCGCATTAGGCGATGGGAGAGAGAGGCCCATCGGGAAGTTTAATTGAGAGGTACTTAGGGGAAGGCGGGCGTATCAAGGGAGTAGTGTAAATTACGTGGGTGGAGGTGGAGATGAGAGAGAGAGAGAGAGTGGAAAAGTTTGTGATTTCTAGGCGGAGGAAGGAGTTTGTTGGTAGTTTGGATAAGTTTTTTTTGTTCCTGGGATAGTATAGAAAAGTAGAAGGATAGTTTTATCAATGAGTGATGAATGATGACTTGTCGGTGTATATACACTGTATACTACTACTGGACAACCGTATAAACGAAACTAAACCGTGCTACAATAACACACGTAAAATCGTAAATCACGTGAGTTGTACACAACGCTCGGTCTGTCTGTGTGTGTGTATATGTATATGACAATGTAATAAACCTACCCTGGGATATATCTGTGCAGTCGTGTAACATAGAAGTACGCGACAGAGAAACGAAAGCTCTCAGGCGTACAGAAACGATGGTTACATGGCGCACGCTTCGTATAAAATATAGGTATAGTCGATTTAAGGTATATAACTGTAACGTTAATAGCGCGAACGCAATGAATCCTACTGGGTAAGGGTAAGAGATAAGAGTATTATCAAAACGATATCGATTTTACACGGTAATCGAGCGGGAGGGAAAGGTAATACCGAATTAAACTATATATCCGCGCTTGGTCATTGGTGAATTTCATACTCGAATGTGTCCGATTGGCGGATCGAGCGATTCTATACTATACATCCAATTTCACAAATTAATTGGTTTGACTGCGCTTACCTGATCTGTTCGTATCGTCTAGAATACGTATATATAGATATATGGTCTTTTAACGATTATTGGGGCAGTTTTAAGGTCGATTATACATATATATGATATATATAGGAACGGAGATTGACGTGAAAATTGAACGAGCCAATGGATAATAAATCTTTATGTGTATATATATATATATATATATATATATATATATATAGAAGACACCTTATGCATGATCTCGGCAATTTGGTACGATTATTTTCAATCGTTCCGGGTATAGCCGTTAAAGTTCGGTATTATAATCATGAAACTCCTCTAAAATTTCGTGGACACTTTATATGCCCGACTATATACGTTCTCTCACTTCAGAGTCCGCATTGGCCCGACGTGTTCCCGCATCGGTCGACCCTATATACACGCTCCCGAAACACCATCGTACGAAAAGAAACGAGCGCGCGAGCACAAGAGAAAAAAAAGAACAACAAAGAAGAAGAAGAAGAAGAAGAAGAAAGAGAAAAAACGACCGATTCAACCACCTCCTCATCCTCTTTCTCTTCGTCTCTATCCAGCATTCCACTCTCTCTCTGCCTCCTCCCACCTCTCGGCAACATCTCGCGCCAATTAAAACCACTCGACTCTCAACCTCTCTCTCTCTCCTCCGAATACTTTTCCAATCGAAAACGAAGCGTCGCCGCGCCGCTTCAAAGCTCTTCTCTCGTTCTCTCTTGCTTTCTCTCTCTCTCTCTCTCTCTCTTTCGCCTAATGGAGTGACGACTCTCTGGCTGCCCTGCGCCGGCAAGCGCGCGCGCGCGCGCACTTCGCGGAAATTTACGGCCGCCGGCCTGGCAACGACGTATTTATCGCGCGAGCAAGCGAGCGAGCAAACGCACAGGGTAGCAGAAGCAGCAACAGCAGCGACGTTTTATAATTTCGCGCGCTCTGTACAAATTGCCTAATTTTTGCTACGCGAGTGGAAAGAGAAAGAGAGAGAGAGAGAGAGAGCTTAATTTACGCTGATTGAAGTTTCACAGAATTTTTATGGGTTAAAGGGAACGTGGAGGAGATAGAGCGTGAATTTTTGAAGCGAGCTTGTTTTTTTTGGCATAGGGGAAAATTCGCGTCAGTGGTCCGTGAATTTTTTAATTCAGATGTAAGAGATGTGAACATGAACTATTTTAATTTTCATCGTACAAATATATGATAAAGATTTGGAATTACATATTCTTGCATAATTATAATAGTTTATGCTCTTTGGAGTACGGTAGATGCAATTTATATATGTATTTTTATATGAAGTGAAAATATTAAAGTTTGATGTGATTTAATAAAAGTTTTGTTAAAATAAAAAAGAGATACGTCGATTTGATAAAATTGCGCAATTTAATTGTACCGGGTCGCGTAATGGCTTTAAAAATCAATATAGCGACACTCTCGACGCACTTTCCAATATTCGCAGATTGTGCTTAAATATCGCCGGACAGTTATTAACGATTTCACAAAGGGCAATTAATTTGCGAGATAAACTCACCAGCAGACGAACGGCATTACCATATAGCTTTATCAGAGTGCGGGAGGGAAAGAGAGAGAGAGAGAGTGAGAGAGCAATATTCAGAATCGATGTTAACACATTTAAAATCGAATTTTATTAATATCGTAATGCGTCTTTCGCGCAAAGTATTTTAATTTGATAACGTGTATTGAGGGGAGCAAACCCCTTTTTTTTTTAAATATTTTTGTTGCATCAAAAAAGATTAAAAAATGTAAAACCACTGCAAACGGTATAAAAATACAAAATTTAAGGTATATAATTCGGTAAAAAACGATATACACGTAATATCCATTTATATACGCGTATATTATAGGCCTCGAATAATATTTACAACCATAATCCTCTTTATACCCATCAGTAACAAAAAAAAAGAAGACCTCTCGTTCAACCTACCCACACTTACATCCAAAGAGCTACACGCTTACACATATACACGCGCAACTGTTCCGTCCAATAAAAGCTACCAAAAGAGAGAACGTTACATATTCGATCCGACAAAAGGCTACTCAACATAACACATATCCCCGAGAACGACGACAGCCCTAATAATAGAAAATTCCTCGTTCCCTCCAACACACACACACGCACGTGAAATAACAATAAAGACGAACGAGATAGAACGCGTTCAGTTCTCTCTCTCTCTCTTCCAGCCGACAATTTCGCGTTGAACGCGTTCCGAACGATATCGGATTTCGGACCGTGCGCGTTCCGAAAAATCGTCGAAGCGCCGCTTTTGTGCGTGATGATGATGATGATGATGGTGCGGTTAGAAGGTGGATGTGCGGAATGCAAAGCATAAAGATGGTACGGGTTCACTCGCGCGCAGGATGAGGGTTTTGTATATATAGAGTTGTCGCAGTATAACGCATATATAGAAAAGGATAGAGAAGTGGTTCTGATTTTGCGAAGGAATTGTTTATGAATATAGGAATAGGGTTTGATTGTGAATAATTTAACGAGACAGCTGTTTTATTATGTGCATATCGATAATTTCAGTTATAATTAATATGAAATTTTACGTAACTAATCAATTAAAGTGTAATTATTAATTAAATGTGAATATATATTATGATTAAATTTCATATATATGTTATGTGAGCGGAAATTGTTTATTATCATGATTAATTCTTTCATTAGAAATAAATAACTGATTTAATTCCCATCGACGCGGTGAACTTTAAATATTGCTGGCAATGTAAAATATACATATGCGTATTTTCTCTCGTAATCTCCCACAAAATATATACGAAATAAAATTGCCAGCGTATGGCAATTCCCGATATTCATGTAATCCGACTGTATATAAATTTCTACTTACAGTTCGCAGTAACATCTTTTTCACGGAGAAAAAAAAGTAAAGGGGTGGGGGTATGTAGGCGACAAACAGCCGCGAGTTACAAAAGTCGCGAAGATGATTGAAAACAAATAAAATCTCCGTGAAAACGAGGAGAGAGACTAGAAGAAGGGAGGAGGAAGATTCCCCGCGGGGACTCGGATAACAATCCCGTTCCGAATCTTTTCACCGTCCGTCTGTCGCAAAAAGACACAGACAGTCGTATATACAAACACACACACACACATACACATAGTCAGAAAGAGAGAGTAGAGTCTTAGAGACGCGGTAGAAAATCGCGGACCGCGACGCCGGCGTTTCCGAGGAAATTTTCCACGTCTTTCCCCAGACGACTCTCGCGTCTCTTCACGTATATAAAAGAAAAAGAAAAGAGAGAAAAGTACTGTATAGATATATACCAGCTCTCTGTATCTCTCTCTATATATACACCTTTCGACAATTACGGAGACCGCGTGTATGTATGTGTGTTCTTTGTGAAACCGTTTCGCGTACGTTGGCGCCGGCCTTTTCTCCACGTGCGTTCGGGGCTATTGTGCGCGTGAGAGCTTTTTCTCTTTCTCTCTTCTATCTTTTCGCGAAAAAAGTATGTATATATATATATATAACGGGAGGGAGGGAGAAATTTACCGATGCTGCTGCTGTTGATGCTGGATGGACGGACGAATGGTTGGGTGAGAGAAAGAGAAATTTAGCACAGGGGAAAAAAGGGTGGGTTGGAAAATTATGGGTTTTTTTTCGAGAGAGCGCTCTCAGAGGCTCTGGGTTCGATTTATCGGGATATGGCATGAAGGCATGGTAGGTATGCGAGGGTTTGAATGTTTAGGATGAGGTGGGTGGAGTAGTCGGTGAATTCCTTTCGTTTTTCTTTTTTTTTTTTATTATTGGAGATTTTTTGGTTTCGTTTTGCGAATATAATTTGAGATAGGGTTGAAATATATATATATATATATATATATATATAGATATATATTCATGATAAAATACTTCGAAATCAACGGTTGTTATAGGAATTCATTTCCATTTTCCGGAGCTGCTTTTATACAATTACGAAGAATTTCGACATTCGAATATGCTCATCGGTGAAAATATAAAGGTTATTTTTAATATTATATTTCTCAAATTCTCCATCATTAATCGATTCTTTGAAAAGCTTATAGCAGCAAAAGTGTCCATTTTCGTTAAAATCGTTGTATCGCAAATAAAATATAGACGAAGTTGAAAATATTTCTCCTCTTCAAAATCTGTTTATATTTTATTACGTCCATCATGAATTTTAGAACCGTTATCACACATATATATATCCGCGTACTCCCAGCTGGAACTTTAAATATTTCTACATCCTTAATACTCGTGCTTGCAACTTTTCTACTCTACTCTCACGAACACAAAAACCACACACTACAAACAAACCAAACAAAAAAATTTTCCCATATATACCAAATCCTCTTACGCGAAACCTCGAATGATACCACACACACCACCATACATCACGAATCTCTTTCTTTCCCTTTTTTCCACGCGTGCACGCAAAAAAAAAGAACGACAGCACCCGGAAGCCAAAACTCATTTCGCTCGCGTATATAGCTCTCGCGATAAAAAGCACGCGCACGCACGTACCAACGTCAGCATCGCTCTCTCTCTCTCTCTCTTTCTCTTTCGCTGCATTATGGATGAGAAAATCATGCTGGCGCGCTCGTCTTTCCGCGAATCGGCGCGCGTGATATATTAATCGAGCTTCTCCCAGTATAGTCCACGTATATATGTATATATAAGCAAAGAACACTTTTTTCGGTCTCGATTACACGCACGCAGGTATATACGTATATATATGAACCTCGTGCGTTATCGCATCCGGAATTTATGTGCTTTTCTCCGAGGGCGGTGGTACCGGCTGTTTACGAATTTAGCTGTGTACATATATATACACTACGCGCGTACTACGCGCTCGGGGAATAAGTAATACATGGCGTTGTGCGGGTATGTCGTAACTCTCATGGAAAAATGCGCGGCTGCGTGGTAGAGATAATTTTGTTAGTATATATACACGGGGATGGAGAGAGAGTGAGTAAGAGAGTTGGTACGAGTGATTACGCGTTTTGGAAAGGATGCGCATGGAAGTTTACCGCTTACGAGGTAGATTTTGAGTTTCGAGGAGAGAATTGGGTCAAGACGGGATTCCTTGGGTCTAAGTGTTTGGTAGTGCTTATGTAATAGTTCACGGAGAGGTAGGATGTTTTGGATTTAGGTAATTAAGGTGCGCTGACCTGGAAATCGCGCATTGTGTGTTGTTTTGGCGTATAGTCAATATTTGCATCCGTATTAGAGAAATGAACAAACGCGGTGTAATATTGTTATTCTTGATTATAAATCCATTATTTTATTTTCAAATCATCGTACAATTATATTAAAGGCTAATTATCATCAGCTCGATTATATATATATACATATGCGTGTATATTCAATCTTCCCTCACTACTATAGAAATGAAATAACAACCGCGGCAAAGCGTATGAAAGCTCGACTTTTCGCGTCACATATAATACACTGGTGCAGTCGGCTCTTCAGATTAAACATTCCGAAAACGACCGCGACACTGTACAACCACATCATTACTCCTCGAACAATCGGTTGCCTTTTCAATACACATCCCCCATAACGCCATATATCGCGCGTGTATACAAAACGCGTAAATCCCGTCGTCATCATCATCATCCTGTACAACTATACTACCGGCTGCTATTATACACTTTGAACTACATATAATACCGCGACTACCACACACACGTACACTATATTCATTCCAATTATAACCGCGCGGTCTAGTCTCTGCACTTCGCAAATTATCGAGACCACCACCGCACCGCTACCACCGCCACCAGGATTTTCGCGGAATTCAAGCTTTCGCGTTGGCGGCGGCAGCGGCAGCGTAGCTATTCAATCGGCCGACGGCTCGTGAAACATTTGACGCATCAGAGCTTGCCGCCGCGAGGCAGGAGTGAGAGAGAGAGAGAGAGAACAAATAGAACGCTGTTTGACATTCGGATCGTGGTAGCTAGCTGGTGATGTGACGATGGTGTGTATGGCGTATATGGTTATGTGTGTGCGATCGTTTAACGGGGAAAAACTGGAATGGGAGAGCAAATAATAGATATGAGTTCGGGGTTGAGAGTGATGATGATAAAGATAAATATAGGAATTTGGTGGTGTTTGAGGGAGGATGATTAGATTATTGTGGGTGGTTATGTGGGGGTGAGAGGTAATTATGTTTATTGTTTTGCTTTGATTTATACGTGATAATTTGGTTAATATATATAGATATAAAAGAGCGTTTGGTTCTTTAATGTTTGTATTTTAATGCGATAATGTGGTATATGCTATATTCTATGTCCACCATTATACCAGTAATTTTGCTTCAGGTAAAGGATTGTACCCTATTATTAATGCAGATTATAATAAATATAATATAAAGCGATAATCAATATCATGAAATTCCGAATAACGGGCAAATCTCTATAGATAGCAAACAATCTATACCATTCATGTACACAAAATAACTTTTAAAAAAACTATATAATTAAATTTTAATCGACTTCAACTTCAAACATCCGCATCAAAGCGAATAAATTAATTCCGTTTCCCTTCTCGTATACCAACTGCGACTCTTATATACAACAAGTCAACTACGGCAACCGCGAGTTCACAAGGTTCAAAACTCGAACGGACCTGTGTCGAACATTATTATAAAGAGCTTTCGCTATACATCTATATACACACACATACATATAGACACTCGTATATATACAATACGAAAAGGGGGGAAAAGGCGCGCGCATCGCGATATGAAACGGGAAATCAATCCGATATATACGCGTATATAGCAGGCAACTCGCTCTCCCTTCGTCTGCTTTAATACTCGCGCGCGCTAGAGTACAGAGTGTATTCCCCTTATCTGGCCGCGTGCAATTTTCAATCGCGGCTCTTTCCATTTCCTCATATTCGCCGCTGCTACGGTACCGAGAGAAAAGCATACGCGCACAAGTACAAGTACATATAGAGAGATAGAGAGATAGATAGATACAAAACCTATATTTCCAGAGAGAAACCCATTGACTCTTCACAAGCGCGTTTATCGAAAGCTGTTAATCTCTCCTCCCTTGCGGCTTTCCTTTAATTTCAAAGTGTCGCGTACCCTGCGTATACAATATATATATATATAATACATTTTTCTTTTCACTTCGGATACTTCCTTTTGTCTCTCGCCGCTTTATATTATTAGTTTTTGCGTCACGTGTGTGTGTTGCTGTTGTTGATTGCGAAGGGTGCGAACCGGAATTTTCGCGATTATGCTCAAGTGAATCATATATATATATATATATAAAATTTGGTATACCCTTTTTGGACGTGTGTCATCTCAGGGATGAAATTTTCAATTGCTCGACGCTTTTATACATGCGTATATATATGTATATACTTTATGTACAAGCGACAAGCGTCGCACGCTTTTACCCCAAAATCATTATTAAAATGTCCCCACGGGCGGAAATTGCGTTATATTATTATATTTAATAAATTTCGCACTTGCAAACGCATCACACGGTACATATCACACACTCACACATACATTATATATATGTTCGTAGTACATACAGTCTGCGTTTTATTCGGGCGACGTTTATCGCGTCACAGCGTGGCCCAGCGAATAAACCAGGTCGTCGTTTATTAAAAAGCAAATACGGTAAGGGCCGACTCGTAACACAAAATGCGCCCCCCCCCCCCCCCGTTTTATTTTCACAGCGTGCGTACGGGACAGAGAGAGAGAGAGAGAGAGAGAGTAAATTGAAAGTTTACGAGGGACTTTTCGAGTTATACGATGCCCTTGCATGAAGTTTGATTTCAAATGCGCGTATACTTTTTACCTCGTCACTGTATATTTGCAGGAATAATATACCGAAAAATACGAACCTGTTTCTATCATACGAAATATTATATGGATAGAATGACTGCTTTGATATCTCTATTTTTCGTTTCCGTTACCGCATAATGAAAAAGGTTACAACGTATGCTATACATTGTATATACACTACATAAGTGCGTTCTTCTGTATAAACAAAGACGCGCGTGTATGTCGGTAGTTCATAAATCCACGTTTATATAGCATGTTGCATTGTAGCTCAGCTGTCGTACTTATCATTATTAATCGAGTAAGTACGCGAGCTGTTTATTTGCCTCTCAACGACATCTGTTATAACTTTTCTTGTCTCTTTTTTTTCACCAGATTAATCATAAGTGCAGACTAGCGCGCGCCCGCGCGCGAATGCGGTTATTCTTAGAAGTCCCGATAAAATAGGTAATTAAACGCGGTTGATCTGCGGGAACAAGAACATATACATATGTGTAATAATAAGCAGATTGGGTAATGGTGTATAGCGTGTATATGTATATATACATATAAGACATACGGATATGAGCCGCGTATATTTCATGATGTCGGGCGAAAGTATGTGTGTGAAGGTTTTTACCGACGATGATAATTTTACTATATATACGAGGCTTTTGGAATTCTTTATATGAAATAAATGGAAAGAGATTACAAATTTTTTTGTTTATCGCGCGGAAACCCGTTTTGACGATCTGATATCATTTGTATATACGTATATATGTATAAAACTCATTTAATCGGCAGTTTTTTAACTTGTTTGACATTTAAATGACAATATATGTCAGGTGTATCGTTAATAGTCATTTTTTTTCCACCGCGTGGTTTCAAGGATGACACTGTCAATATCTTACCTTTCGACTATCTTTGTACACGCGTGTTATTCTTGTAAATGACACCTATACGTGTATAAATATATTATAATCGCAGCAAAAAGCTCGCGTTTTCAATATGCATTTTAATCAAGTGGCAATTCTGACTCTCTTAAAACGAATTGAAAATAAATTAAAATGTGGTGTACGAGCGCGCGCACGTCTCGAAGCGGATTTTCACGAGTATAAAATATATGGCTTTTTTCACCTGCCTGAGAATTATTATTATTATTAAATGTCGTCATGTATACACGTTAAATTTCGTTTTAATTAAAATAACATTCAATCGTCAAGGGAAACATTAATATATCAAATAATGCATTTTATTATCTGTGCTACAGGTATATATAACCTTTGCTCACTACCCTTTGACCGAAATACATCAATTAATCGTTTAGCAAAAATCCTGTTGATATAATTAAATGTAAAAGATACATAAAACAATTACTTTCGATATCTCCTATATATCAACTACGTATGTATATATATATTTTATATAATATAATGAACAGAATAACTACAAGCGTCAGATACGCATCCATCCAGGCGCACGTCACGATGCGCAACAACATTTCAATTTCTCTCGCTCCTTTCAACGACGCGTGCGCGCATATAAATCGCGCATGGAAATCCCGGAAGACACGCCTCGTCGGTAGCAGTATAGCAGCAACACAGCAACGATTCTGCCGACAGACTTGTGCGCGCTGCAGTGCAACGAGAGGCGCGAGACATATGCGCGCCTCAGCTTATCGCACTATATGCGCGAGCTCGCGCGTCTTATTTCCGCACGCACATATGTATACATATATATATGCACGTCGCAAGCATGTAGTGTACAGTGCGAGTGGTCACATGGCAACAGCAATCTCTCGGTCGCTGTTCCATATTCCATACGCGCGCGCGTGTATATAGACGTACGTCGATATATCGAGAGGGATTTTTTTTTGTTATACGATGAGAGGGAAAGAGTATAAGTGTTTTCGATTCGGTAATGGATTTTTAGAACGAGGGTAGGGTATATATATATATATATCTCTCTTTTTTTTTGTTGGAAAGTAGAGATGGAATAGGATTGCGAGCGCGCGAGATTTTTCCGTTTTTTTTTGTATATATGGGAGGTCAATTTGCACGCGGTGGGATTGGCCGGTAGATTGTTTCGATTTTTGTGGGTGAATTGGGCGGGTGGCGAGAGCCGCGAGGGATTCTTAAAAATTGGGTTTTAGGATCGCAGAGAATTTTGAAATTTGAGCTGCTGGTTTTGGGTTTTGATCGTTTTTATTCCTATTGCGGTGGTGTGCGTGATTTGCTGCTGTATATATATACAGAGTTTTGGGAAATTGCCTTCTTTTTATTGGTGTATATAAACGATGGAATTTTCCGAAAAAGTATGCGTCGATAAAGTATACAATAAATACAGGATTTATCGTGGACAGCGTAAAATTGTGTAATAAACGTGTCGCTCAAATAATCTCGAATTAAATTATAAGGATGAACTTTTCATACATAAAAGCAGCGGTACAATGACAATACAAATTGATCGTTTCGATCAACATCTATATATATTGACGCGCGTATCAATTATCCATTGATACTCCGATTTATTTTTAATTATCACCACGAGATTGCGTTGAATTGCAAAAAATCATACCGATATATTCTATATATACCACCGTCACCTCAAATCGATACAAATTGACGTTTTTTATCGTTCGAACTATACTAACTTTACCGACAGATATATACATTAAAATTCTTCCAAACACATACTGCATTAAATGAAAAATGACACACACTTGCGCGTATACACGTGCGTTATAACAGAAACGCATAAACGATAAATTACACAGTGCAGTGCGCGAACGCACGCTGTCGATTCTCATTATCCGTCCATTAACCGCAATCGGTACACGATAAAAACCCCCTCCGGTTCGACAAGCCTATATAGACAGGTGGCACGCCGTCAATTGAGCAACTAACTAATCGCTCTGTACTATATATATATATACACACACATATACTAAACCCTAAGTAGCTGTGTGTATGTATATGCAACTCTCTCTCTTACTCCTGTCGCCGCGTCGTACCATAAATATAGCAATTTCGCGAATACGATCTGCTTAATATCCCCTAATTTTCCACTTACTACCTGTCTCTCTGTATGTGTGTGTGTATATATGTGTACGCGTTCGCGCGCGAGTGGTGTAATTTTGACGAATCTAATTTTCGTCGTCGTCGTCGTCGTGTGCTCGCTTATGATTTTACACACAACGGTTTATCGGTGAAGGAGAGACGGAGAGAGAAGGGAGGAGGAGGAATTCGCGAAGAGAGGAGAAGAAATAAAGAATCCGCGGGCCAAACAAAGATAAAACGCACGCGTGTGCTCGCGAGCACGAGGAAGAAGAAGACAGAGAGAGGGAGGGAGGAAGGGAAGAGAAGAGAGAACTCGCGTGTGCAGCAGAGGATGGTTATAAGGAGGTGGGAGAGAGAAGAAGGACCGAGGACGAAGGATGAATCGGTCGTACAGTCCCTGCAAAGATAAAGTAAGAAAATTCCTTCGTTCGCTATATATATACATGTATCTACTCTTATATACTTTCCGATGTTTTATTCTATTTTTGATAGAACAACGTGTATCTAGTCCCAACCACAACTGGTATAGAAACAATGTATGTATGTGCATATACATATATATATATATATATAGATCGGCACTAAAATTCAAGAGAACGACATCACACCTCTGGCATATATATACGCGCGTGTACACCTCGACTGGCTGCACTGTCGTTCGCATCGCTATAACTATTACATCACACGTCGGGCACGTGTCATACTATATAGGCTACGCAGCAAGCGCGCGACGCACTTTGCAACGGCAACGGCTCGTATATAACACAGCCGAAAGCTCTCGCGCCTCGATGATTGATACCTCGCGGGCAATAAACGCTCACTCGACGCCGTAAAATTCCTGTCTGCGCACCTAACCACGCGACCGAAATTTTCGAAGAATAATTGAGCTATATACATATTACTATGCTGATGATGATGATGTTGCTCATTCATAAAAGAAAAAAGAAAGCATGCATTCATATATAACTGGTATGCGATGATAATTCCAGCTTGTATATATGTATGTGTAATACTGTAGTGTTGCACGAAGAATCGCAACATATAATACAAGATGATACAACAGTGGTATATAACGAGGGTAGTAGGAGATTTCTTTCTGATCGGACTGTACGCAGGTTCGCACCGGGCACAACAGGTTCGGAGCTGCTGCTGTTGCTGCTCCTTTTTGAGAGAGAGAGAGAGAGGGTTCCCTCCCTCGCGTGCCAGAGGAGAGAGAGGAGAGGAGTCTTTTTGGGGGAATTCCTGCGTGTGTGACGAGAGGGAGAGAGAGAGAGAGAGAGAGAGCAAGTTTGCGTGCATGCGTGTGTGTGTGTATGTGGGAGGCGCACGCGAATCGGCGCCCCGTCGTGTTCCGCTCTCCAATTATAAGTGTGATTTTCGCCCGGGAAGTATATAGTATAAGTGGCTGGAGCCTGCAGAGGAAGGTGAGGAAGAGAGGTGGAGGAGGTGAATTGAAAAGAGGATAGAGAGAGAGAGAGAGAGAGAGAGAGAGAGAGAGGGGTGGATGCGGCCAAGGTTTTTTCGGGAATTTCGTGACTTGCGAAATACTTTATTTTTATCCTTCTCTCCCTCATGGCTTTTAACGTTGCTTTAAGCATGATAAAAGTTTATTTGAGAGGGACTTGATGATGCCGGAATTTCATTTGGAAATTGATATTGCTGGTACTTTGGTTGCTCGAAGATTTTTATGGAAAGCTGTGGTTTTCCACGCGGTTTGATATAAATTTACACAATGTTATACAAAAGTACAATACTATTTATTCCCTAGTAGAAATTCATCTATACGAAATGGCCAAGAATTTAGAAAATGGCTAGTAAAACTGTCTAATAAATGGCTACGATGAAACGCTTTTTCTCCCATTTTCTGCCTATTTCTTAAATTTGCCTAAAAACAAAATATTCATATATTATGCATTTATTAATTTCATCTTTGTTGAAATAGCATTAAACACGTAATATACGACTTTAACAATCGACGCATGTACAAAGTTTCAAACTCGAACGATTTTAGTATAAAATTCACCCGTACATTGGCTACACGCGAGAAAAAAAAAACTATCACAAAAACGAACACGAATTCAATTTCAAAACTATACCCATTCGTTTCTTCCGCAGCAGCAGCAGCAGCAGCAGCAGCAGAAGCGGCACTTCGGGCGTACCATGCGAACGAGAAAAAAAAGGAAACAAAAAAAAAAAAATATAGAGCACCGAAAACTACCCACGGAGCGCACACGCGCGCGCTAACTCGGGCGCGAAAAAAAGTGCGAAAACGCGTGAGTCAGCAGTCGACCGGAAACGAGATATATATGTATATGTACTATATACACGTATATATAGTACACGAGCACGCGTTTGCGTTGAGTTACGAGAACACAACGATTCTCGCGCGCGCCTACGTATGTATATGTATATACATATACACACGCGATTGCCAGATTGTTGCGCCATATCGTCCTCCTGCGAGGTTCTCTCTCTCTCTCTCTTTCTCCCATCCGCTGATTAGCCGTAATTTATTGCGTTGACATCTGCATAAAACACTTCTAGGTCGCAAGACGCGATCGTAGAGTTTTCATTAGTTCCTCTCTCCGTCTCTCTCTCTCTTTCTCTCTCGGAGCTTTCTGCCTAACGACTTCTCCCTCTCTCCTCGTGCACAGATCTTCAGTGCAACTCTCGAAGAAATTTCACGTAATGGCGCGAGCGACCGCGAATGCATTAGGAACGAGGATCTCCGCCCCCCTCTCTGTGCAACATAGCGAGAGAGAGAGAGGACGAAGGAAATTCCTTGGTGGGAATTCAAGGTATCCACAGGAGAGAGAGAGAATAACTTCGTAATACGCAGTAATTCAATTTTAAAATCCTGCTATACTCTCTCTCTGTGTTTGTTCTCTTCGTTTTACTAGAGTAGTAGTAGTAGTAGTAGGCGGTGTACCAGAGGTGGAGACGCGCCACGATGATAATTCGCAACTTCCGAATATATCCCGTCCCATCAGCGCGGATTAAACGGGAAAACAATAATAACTTTGTTGCGCGAACTGCATTAACGAAAGGGGCGGCAGCGGTGACAGCAGCAGCAGTAGCGATGCATTAGTCCGCCACCGTAAACAGGGTCATCCCCCACGTCGCTTTTGCTATGTATATAGTACATATATTTATGCTGTAATTTTTCGGATGATAAATGCACAGCTTCTAATAAAAAATGCATATATCATCACTAAACAAAGACAATGTCAACGTCCTTCTTCTCATCCGCTTACGCACACTTCACCATATAGTATACCCTTACCACTACCTCAACTTCTTCTACACTCTATGTGTATATATAATACCTCGTACCTTTGCACAGCACACACACGCGCGTGTTATTGTTGTCGGCAAAGTTCGGAGGGTTTCCGCACCGAGGGTGGACGATTAGAGGATCGATTAACTATTTTCAAGTGGGCTTAGGACTCTGGAGGTAGAGAGAGAGAGTATATATATATGTATATAGTTACGTGCACGTATGTAGCAGAGTTTGATGAATTGGTTTAATTGGGTAGCGGTGTGCAAGCCAAATCGGATTAAGGTATATTGATTGTTGTTGGACAGAGGAGGAGAGTGTATGTAAGCGTAGGTGGTTTGTACAAGTGTACTTGTGAGGAGGTGAACGGTCTTGGTTAGAGGAAAGTAGAGAGACGACGAGGAAAAGGAAAAGTTAAGGGTTGGAGAGAAGGAGGGTTAATTAGGATGACAGCTTGTGTAGTTTAGTTTAATAATCCGCGCGCGCGGCTGTACGTGCACGCGGTATTTGGATTCGCGTATATATCTGCGTATGTGTACTTGTATTATTACGAAGCAGCCTCCAGCTGTTGCGTAATTATGTTGTAGCTTGATGTGTGTATGTATATATATTAATCAATAATATTGTAATGGTGAAACATTCATATGAAAGGTTATATACGAAAGCGTAGAGTAATGATAATTATTTTACAAGTTATCATTGACAGGCAATTTTAATGGACGCGAGATAAAGTGGCAAACGATTAATAAATTGAAACTCGATACATTGAAGCTACAATAAATTTAAACAAAAAAAATTACAAACGAAACCTAAAACCCTGATCTTAGATTGCATCACGTGATTGCCAAAAATACTCATCCAATTTCATCAGACACTTCAAAAACGATTTGCGTACTCTTTCTCTCTCTCTTCTATATACTTCAAACCTCCGACCCCGTTCACCGGCCAATACAATAAAACTATACACACACGGTAACTTCATCCTCCAACCCACACACACACATACACACTCATCACAATGCACCTCGCCACAACTCAAAACTCCAACCTCGCCTCTCTCTCTCTCTCTCTCGCGGGGGCCCCCATATATTTCACACCGTGCGCATTCCATTCGCACTTCCCCTCTACTACCACCTCCTCTTTCTCTCCACCCCCGAATCGCGAATTCCACTCTCTCTCTCTCTCTCTCTCTCTACTACTACTACCACTGCGCGCAACATCGACCGCAACCTCGGCCGCCTCTCGCCGATCCATTGAAATCCGGCGTGTTCACAGGCGCGACGATGCAGAAGAGTAAGAGAGAGAGAAGAGCAGAAGAAGAAGAACAAGACGAGAGAGAGAGTAGCTGTACGGCCTTCTACCGCTGCGGCAGACCGTCAGGCGGCGGCGACTGCTGCCAAGGAATGCTGCGCCGTGCGCTCGCTCGCTCGCTGCACCGAAATATCGGCTGCTATATGTAGCGTATATAGTATAGTGCACAAGCGGCCCAGACCCGCGAGAGCGTATAAATTAACTGTGTGTGGATATGTGTGTATGTAAGTGAGAGAGAAGGGAAGGAAGCCCAATGGATGGACCGAGGTTGCGATGCACTGATTTTTCGTGGGTGTGTTGTATATATGTATATGTAGGTGCGTGGGATTTACGTATAGCGGTGGGGTAAGGTGGGGGTTACAGCTTTTTTCTTTATTAAGGGGTTGAGAATTTTTGGGCTTTTACTTACTAAATGGCGCAGTTATGGTAACGGGATGGGTTGAGTGGATGATGTATAGACATACCTGAAACAGAGAAAAAAATGTTTATTTAGTTTGTTGTGTGTATGTGAATGCAGCTTGGTTTGAGTTATTTTAAGTATATATATATAGAAGCAATATACGCTAATGTGAGAAAGCATTTGTGCTTAAACCATTAATATACAGGTACAAACTAGAACAGGCTATTATCGGTGACAATTTGACACAAAGTTTACATAATTACACACACACACACGATTAGTAATAAAAATATCGTCTATGACAATCCCTTTACACACTATACCTATATAACTAATTAACACCTCGCGTGATTTGCCCCGGGAGGTGGGAATCAGCAAAACGATTATTCAAATTCGTCAAATTGAAAATCAACCGGCAGTCGGCCTCTCCGACATACCTCGTTAACCTCATCACCTATACTCTTACTACTACCACTGCTACACAATATATATATATATATATCAATGTTCTCCCTCTAATGGTTTAATGTATTACCATCGACGACGCTAATAACACTGCGCGGCAGAGATTCAAAGTTCAGGCGTCACGTGCATATTCGAATAAAACCGATGAATATATAACTATATAATCTCTCGCGTAATTAACAATCGCGAATTCTCACAACCGCGTACGTATACATATAGCATGATGGGCTTATTAAGCTCCGATATATGTGTGTATATGCATGTGTGTAGCACACGGGTCATTGATTCCGCGGCAGCGTGCCAATCCCTCGGCATGTCGTCTCTATACCACTACTGCTGCTGCTGCTGCTTTCTCTGTCCCTTCCCTCTGAGAGAGAAAGAGAGAAAGAGCACTTTCTCGAACTCCCCTTTCTTTCTTTCTTTCGTTCGTTTCGTCTCCTCGTGGTCGTCGTCGTCGTCGTCGTCGGCTTGTTACTCATTTTTGCACGCGCGCGCGTGCGCTATATATATACGTAGCTGTCGTTTTGTCGTCGTCGTCGTCGTTGGTTTCGGGTCCGCGCGTGTGCTCTTTTGTTCGATGGCCTTTGATTTCAGATCGTTCGCTCGGGTTCGCTCTTTAGCCGAAGAGAGATAAAACGGCCGTGTAGTTGTACATATTATATGTATAGCTGTTCTGGAATGTTTCCCTATTTTGGGAAATTTTCTTTATATTTATATATAGTACACGATAGTGTATGTATATGTATGCGTATATATACAACATAAATTCACAGGTAATTGGATTGCAAGGGATAACACAGAGAGAGTGAGCGAGAGATTGGTTTTGCAGGTGGAGGATCATTTCGATCTTCCGTCTTTGTTTCTACTCTCTCTATATACGTATACGCATATATATTTTCCACTTTCCAATATCACTTTGTAAATTGTGCGCACTCGCTCGCTCTCTGTCTTTCTCTCTCTCTCTCACGGCCCTTTTAGCGCGCGCCTCTATACATCTTTCAGGCGCGTGCGCGTTTCTCTCCCTCCCTCCCACCCTTCCTCCTTCCTTCCCATACCTTTGAGAATATAAAATCGTACCTTTGAAATTCACTCGGCTGGAATGTATCTTTCACGCGTGTGGGGTCTCTTTCTCTCTCTCTCTCTCTACTCTCCGCCATTACCCCCACATATACATACGCGGGCGCACATACGTTTATATATCCCTTCGCACGTTTCTTTTATAGCGTTTTGTTTTCCCATCTTCCAGTTTTCTTCTCTGTTTTTTTTTATATTATTCCCGCGCTCGCGCGTGCGTGCGTACGCCATTCTCTCTCATTGACCTTTCAGTCGACACCTTTTGTCTTCTCTCGCCTTTCGCGGCCTTTGTCGTATAGTCGTTTCATTCCTTATAATTTTTCCTCGTGCCACCATTTATCATCCGCTCTCTCTCACTCTCTCTCTCTCTCGCGCGTGTTTTATTAATTTTCTTTTCTCCACTCCTGTTATTACCATTCCCTTTATATCGTCCTATTCTTTCTCTCTTAACTCCTCTAGCGTTCTGTGTTTTTTTCGTCTCTTTTTTTCTTCCATCCTCATCCGTTCTATTTTCGGATCGGTATATGTATGAATCTTCCAAGTGTTCCACTAATGATTTTCATCACTATGTTTGTCTGCTTATTATAATGAGTTAGCAACACTAATAGCGCAAATCAATAATAGAGGTAGATGTTAATATGCATAAATCAACAGAGAAATGTATATATTCAATTACTCTATATAATAGGATAATGTTTCAACTCGATGATTTATACGTTCTTACAAAACACTGGAAAATTTTTTTATTTATTGTAATTTTTACCGTATCCTCAGTTCTAAAAAGAATACGAACGCCATTCTTTAGCTTTGACAAAACAAATATTTCAAACGCACAGTAGAATATTCTTCCATCACACTTACTAATCTATTCCTCATATGTATATAGAATCAAGAATTCACCACTAATAATCTTATACCATGCAAACACTACACTCACACTCGACCCATTATCTCACATAACCCACACGTACATATTAATTCTTCAAATAAAACATTTCATCCCACCCACTCGACCTAATCAACCATTTAAAAAAACCTCATTGTAATCCCTCGGATTAACCGGTAACACACGTGGCGGCCGCCGATGATTAGCAGCAACCTCCTATTCGACACCAAAAATTCTCCCATCCATCCTCTCGCGTCTAATTTGTTCACTACGAGTCATCCTCTGAAAAAGGTGCTCACACATTCACGTACATCCATTCACCAAGAAAGAGAGAGAGAGAGAGAGAGAGAGAGAGAGAGAGAGAGAGAGAGAGACGCCGAGACGGATGATTATATCGAGCGTGGTTGCGTAGGCGAGCTATACGTATATAACGGCTGGAGCCTAGCCAGCGTTGCATTGTGCTTATATACATCTTCACCACCGCCGCTGCCACCACCACCACTGTAAGGAGACGAGAAGGTGGTTTGCACTTGGCTCGTCTTGGCTTTGCGCACTTGATCTCTCTCTCTCTCTCTCCTCCTTCTCCCTGCGGGCTCGCAATGACTGATCGCGCTGATTTATCGCGCTCGCTCGTATATATAGGTATATATACACACACTGAAAGATATTAAAGTCTACGGGGTTGTGTTTTTTATATATACCCTCTCTGTGTTTATATATGGATATATAGTAGTAATGTAGAAGATCGGAGTGAATGTGTATATATATATGTGTATAGAAGCGCGCGTATTTGGAGGGTAATGACGCGTGTTTTTGCGGTGATCTGAGGGAACGCGCGGTGATTTATTGCCGTGGTGGCTCGAGATGATGGTCGTTTTTTTTTCGCGTAGAGATGAAGTGACGTAGGTGCACGAGAAAGAAAGCTATAAGGGTATGGGGTTGTAGTTATTACGGTAGGGGAGGTTTGATGATAGGGGACGAGACGCGAGTTTGTATTAAAACGACGATTTGTTATATATATATATGACGACCGTAAGGAGAATGATATAGACAAGGTAATTGTGAGCTGCTTTTTTCATTTCTTCCAAATAATTCGTACAAAAAAATTTATATACCATATCAAAAGTTTTTTCTTTTCTTTTTTTTATAGACGTAGCTATTGAGATGCAGCTAACCGCAATTTCTTGCTCTACCAGTATTTCCATCGATCCTATACAGCGCAAATACTACCGTACATATATATAAAAGATCATCATTCCGACGACCAATATCATCTACAGCCTCTTCCCTCCCTCTCGAACCCCATAACACAAATAAAACTCTCCACCATCTCTTCGTTCATACGACACACTATATGCTTTAAGCGCACACCATGCGCCGACGAAACCTGGGCCACCACCTCCTCATCCCCCGCAACAGCCTTATAGCAATCTCCTCTGAAACTTTCTTCCCAACAACTTTCTCGCGTTCGCCCTCGAGAAAATTAACAGCCGGTGTTCTCGTACGTATCTATCTATATATATATATACACGTTTCACACCATTCTGTGCGCAACTCGTTCCCATTCTCATATCGAATCCTGCCTGCCTGGCTGTGCGCGCGCAAAGTACATTCCACTTCTCTGGCTCTCGCGTGCAGCGCGTCGTCGTATAAACTACAAAGTCGCAAATGCCCGGTCATTTCGTTAAGCGGACGATTCTATTGGGCGCCTCGGGAGAGAACCTGGCGCGCGCGCGCGCGAGAAGAAAAGCGGCATACCAGCGCGCGTTGCTGGTGCTGCTGCTGTAAGAGAGAAAGAGAGAGAGAGAGAGGGAGGGGAAAAAACAAGCAATGAAAGAGAGAGACGAGGCGAAACTGCATCTCTCTCTCTTCGCTATCCTTCCCACCTTCTTCTTCTTCTTCTTCTTCTTCTTCTTCTTCTCTAGAGAGAAGAGTGAGAGAGAGGCTTAACAAACCACTTGGCGATTTAGAAATGTAAATTTTGCGCAAAGCCGAGAGAGAGAGAGAGAGAGAGAAGGAAAGCGCGCTTCTCTCCACTGCTGCACACGCGGCTCACTGGCTCTCCTTCGGCGTACGTTAAGGGGGGTAAAAAAGAGGAGAGAGAGGGAGGGAGGGGGGCGCAAAAGAGGAAATAAAAATCGATAATTTATAGCGACGTTTTACGAGCTCCCGCGAGCCGATCGTAAATGGCAAGAGAGCGAGCGAGCGAGAGAGAGAGAGCGAAGAGGCGAGGAGATTCCGATCGCGAGATTAGGAACATGCGAGAGAGAGAGAGAGAGAGAAGGAAGGAAGGAGAAGGAAGGAGAAGGAGAGTTCTCCTCTGCTCTTTCTTGGGTGTATACCTGTCTGGGAGAGAAGACCGCTTGCTTGCTTGGTTGCGCGAGCGCAAGAGAGAGGAAGGACGAGAAGAAGAGGGACGACGGGAAGGATGAGAATCGCGGCGGTGGTGGCGGTGGCGGCTAGGGCCCCGAATTCCTCGGCGTAACTTCATTGAAGCCCTGGACTCTGTATACGTGTGTTCTCCTCTCTCTCTCTCTTTCTCTCTGTATAAGTGTGCGCGGGTTGCTGCGGGTAAAGGTTGTGTGAGTGCGTAAGAAAGAGAGAGAGAGAGAGAGAGTGAAACTGCGGGCACCGTCGTGTGTATATGTATGGGAGGCAAGCGAGCGTGCATTTTTTCGGCTCGTTCGCGCGCGTTCTCAGTTTGGGTGGCTGGGAATTTTGCGACGGGATTTTTTGAATTGCAAGCGCGTGTGGTAGGTAGGTAGGTTGGTGCGCACACTGAGGAAATTCAGTGAGATGAATGTTATACCTGTGTGTGGATTACGAGTGGTGGAGAATCACTGTTTGACATTGAATGCTGCTGCTGCAGTGTTAAAAGTTTTGTTATGCTCGTCGGTTAACGAATATATAGAATTTAATTTGATGGAAATTCGCAGAAGACGTAGTGAGCGGTTACCTAAAGTGCATCTATTTTAGACTCAAATTGCCATGGTTCTATATAACAATTCTGGAATTATATTTCACGTTTGATCATGCGTATGTATATATGTATATATACAGGAAATGTAATTGAAACCGAGCAATCACGCTAATTACCTCCAAGCTTTGAAGCAGCGAAAAGTGGCTACTCGAATTTCTCCCATTATAACATAGACGCGGCAGACCCTCGAAATATATCTCATTCTCAACTGTTACATCCGGCACGTGCCTGCAGCTAAACCAACAAGACCATTGGTGCTACCAGAAGCCACATAACATTACGTAACCTCGACTTTTCCCACTGATAAAGCGACAACAACTCCATGCTCATTTCTCTCTCTCTCTTCACTGTCACCCGAAACTAACATCGTCGTCAGTATAGTCGTCCCCAAAATACTCGAGCGAGTAACCACCTAACAACCGTCGCGCGGCTGTACCTAAAAACCGCCGCTCAATTAGCCACGAGCATAGTCGTCCCTCATCGGCAGCCACCACTGCTGCCACTGCTGTCCTCCTAATCCTCGCGATCGCATCTAATCTAATCTCTTCGTCTCACTCCCGAGAGAGACGCTATATAGCTAGACCTCAGCGGTTGAATCCACTTTTGGATCGGCCCCGCGTTTTAGAGCGCAGCACGTGCCGTTCTCTCTCTCTCTCTTTCTCACTTTTCTATTCTTGCACGCGCGAGACTATTCTTGTGTGGCAAGAAAGAGAGAGAGAACATCGAGATAACGTGCTTGAGTGTGGCCTGAGTAGAAAGAGATGGTCCGATGACTTTTTCAGAACGGGAGTCTATAGTGAAGATTTTTTTTTCTTCTTTTAGGGGGAGGAGGAGGGATGGTTTTACGGTGCGAAAGTTGAGGGTGCTAAGATAAGGTGCAGTGTGTTTCTGGTGCTCTAAAACTTGTGTAGTTCTAGTGAATGGGGGATGAGCGAGAGAGAGAAAGAGGAAATGGAGATTTCAGAGGTGGATTTAGGGCCGGTAAATCAGCAGGGGAGGGATCCGCTGCGGTCAGTCTTTGATTTAAGGTTACCAGAATTTTATTTTTATTTTTATTTTTTTCGTTTTTTACCACATCTGAGATGCTAAGTTTTTATATCTATACAATTTAACTTATTTTCTACTGAGAACCGTTTGTAATTGAAATTAAAAACAATCTATTATGAATGAGAAATTTACACTATTCTATTTTGCCATAGGTTAATTTGAAACTGTCGATATGATATCAAAGTTTTATGATATTCTGTCAGATCCTTCAAATATACTTCACTCAGATATTGTCAATTTTGTCAATAAATTGCGTTATCCGGATTCAATTTTATAACAGAATTCAGCACTTGCCAATATTTTAAAGAGACCGACGGCGTATAGATTTCATTTATAAATATTTTTCCAAAATAGGGTTGGCATCATTCCAAGATAACAAAATTTACAATAATATTATTCAATAACGTTTCATTTCATACCCCCTTAATACACGATCCTCAAACAAAAAACATTCGTCCGTCAGTTTTAATTGGCCAGTTTGCTTATACTAAATTATTTCTTTACATATAATTATTCCCTACCGCCTCCTCTTCTTAATTCAAAGTATACCTTTCCTAAACCATCATCGTATAAGCGCTCTCGTTTAATTACCACCATTTAAAGAAGTGTCACTGCTATTCAAGCCCCTCGAATGTAACTTACCGAACAACCTACGGGGGTCGAGCCAAAAAAAAAACTTTTAATTAAAAAATTTGGCCCTACGCTTACTTTATGAAAAAGTTGGGGGTAAAAGCGAAAGAGAAAGAGAGCGACTAAGAGGCTGTTAAAGTAGTTAGGCTTCCAGCGATAACAAAAGCTGCTGTCGTTCTCTCTTTCTCTCTCTCTCTCACGCCAAAAGTTTTCGCAAAGCGTAATCGTGCTCCCAGGCCGGCGCACTTTAATTTACATATTTCATGACCGCATTACCGTCACGATAAAGCGAGATTTACAGTTGCGAACGATTATCTTCGAAAGCGAGAGAGATAAGTATTATACACGGTTACGTAATAGATAGGATCGATCGATTTTTTTTTAGTTTTAGATGCAAAGAAGATCTATACGGTAATAGGTGATCATCTCGTCGCGATATAGATTATTGTATACTCAGCGTGTTTCAGCTATTAATGGTTACAAAATGACATTCGTTATCTCTCTCGTTTTCTGTATTCCAACCGCTTTGTCATCTATTTTCTCGATTTTGCTTTTTTTATTCCTTTTTTAATAGAATACAAGAGGGTTCGATTTCATTGAACGGTACGTGTTTTAAATTTTTCATTTCCTCCTTCCGCCGCTGCCTCGTACGCGGAATAACCAAGTACATATACATACACACACGTGAGAGAGAAAAAAAGATATAGCGAATGGCCCGGAACGAGAAGTGGGCAAAAAAAAGAGAGGAGACCGCAATGAAATTCTATTAGTGAATATGGCGAGGATTATGCACAGTCACGTTGCTGTGCTGGACTGCACGCAAAAGTTACCTGTATATATACGCGCGTTAAAAATCCGCATCATCGTTACATGCATGCTAAACGTTGCTAGAATTGTCCATTATCCCGTGTGGTGTTGTGGTGGAACATTATATATAGTTCTTAGTGCTTTTTAAATGTTTTCTAGTATACACACAAAAGCGTTTGTTTTTGTTTCGGTAAAAAAAGAAACGGTGAATGAGAAACAAAACCGTCATTGGAAGAGAAGAATGATAGTTCCGAGGAAACCAATCTGACGTCTTTTACAATGCTATATATATATATGATGGGCAAGAAGGAGTTAATGACTTCGCAGTGTCCGAACGTCTCTATAACTCGAGAAACCATTAACGAAATGAAGTTCTCAGCTTCTCTCTCGTACACCCTGACGGCTGCTCGTTCTAAATTCTTATCTTTCACGCTGACCCCCGTGTTTTGTTCTCTCGCCGACTCGATTCTTTCATTGTCCAATGGTATTAACCTGATTTTGGATAAATAGAAACCAAGGAATCAGAATAAAAACTATTTACATTCAATTTTCCTGATAGCTTTTATTGAAAACAATATCATTAAAGGTTTTGTATATAATAAATAAGAAACCTTACAAACCTACTGACTTAATAAATCAACCTATAAACATGTACACATACACTGACGTGAAAACAATTACAGCACTCTCTCTCTCTGTGTCCCAAGACAATCCGCACGCTAATTGTACAGATCCAATTTCGGCATTTCACGTTACAAAGCAACCACCGACAGCATCGACCTCTCTCTTACTCACCCACTCACGTACAAATACTAGCACACATACACATATACACACTCACATCCAACCTCCGCCCTGAAATTGTCATCCGCATTCCGATCTTTCATCCTCCCTTCTCTCTACTGCAATCGGTTCTCTCTCCCCTTCCACACCGCAAATACATCTCGGCTCGTTACCGCCATCTTTACGCCCCCCCCCCTTCCCCCTTCTTCCACCCCTGCCCACCTTATTTAACCAGCACTACGCCGCTGCGGCAGCGCATCTTGCCGAATCGATATACGCGGAGGAGGAGGAGTATGGGTACCCTCGAGGGTCGCGCATCTTCCGCGACGCGCCATACTCGTCAAATTCAATTTGCCAATCCTCTCTCTCTCTCTCTCTCCCCCTTCGTATATACGTGTACGTGGAATTCCCGAAGTGCTGAGCGTTGCATCGGAAAAATATCGCGTATACGCTCGGTGAAATGGGAAGAGGTGAAATAGACAGAAAGAGAGAATTCCCAAGTGGAAAAGAAAGAGAGACGAACTTTGATTTATGCAAGAAGTGTGAGAGAGGGGAGAGTTTTTGTGCGGATGTTTTGCGGCAGCAGGATGGTTTAATCGGTGTGTGTATTGCGAGGGAGAGATCCGAGTAATTGGGGGACTCGTGGGGGTAATTTACGATTGCGGAGGAAAGAGGAACGGGATTTATGGTGCACGAGTGAAATGACAAAAGTTTTGGGATTATTGCTCGGATTCTTTTTGATATGAGAATATATATATGTGTGATGGGTGTGATTTGAAATTTCTATAAGTGGGGTTTGGAAAAAAGTTTTTAACATCCATTATTATGTATATAGTATTACAAGTTTTTTTTTTAAGAAAATTATATAAAGATCGATAAAAAGACTTTAGCTAAACGACGTACTTTAGAACTACATGACTAATTCGATATTGCATTAATCATCCCATCTGTTCATACAATGTTTGACTAATCCCCTTATTTTACTACTTTACTATCTAAAACAAGCAAAAAAAAAACACGTATCACTATAGCAACCTAGAACAAATCATATATCAAAACACAACTCGGCCACAATCCTTACATATCATTCCGTCAAATTAACAAATTAATTAACGCACATCAAACGATCCAGCCGCCACATCGTTTTACTACTATTTCTTGTAAAAAAATCCTACTACTCCTTTCAAAAACCCCTAAACATTCATCAAAATTTTGTTAAATTTATATATACATACATATTCCTAGTGCGAAATCTCTATTATAAAGCGATGAGTCACGTGCACCGCCGCCGCCGCCGCGGGAAAAAAATCAGTCGTAAATCGCGCTTCGGATTCGCCGCATCGCGAGCACCTTAATTTAATATCGAGATCCCATATAGATGCGTCGCGCTCCGCAAAATCACGGGGAACTTCGACGAATCGAAAAGAGCCTACGGGCGTGTTCTAATGCAACGATTCACACAGGAGGCGTTTTGTTCTCTCTTATTTTTTGTTTTCTTTATTCGTCGGTTATTGTTGAAGATGGAATACGAAACGGGGTGTTCCTGGTAAATGGTAATGGGCGTTAGGGTATGGTTATCAAAGGTGGAAATAAAGGAAGTATTTTAGGTTATACGTGAATTTTGATTGACTTATTTGACGTTTATATGGGCGTGTAGGTATATATACTCACGACGCGTAAACGAATAATAAAAGTTGAAATTGAAGCGTGCAACAGGATGTATATTCATGACCTTCCGATGATATTTCGAGTGGATTGCATTTATATGACTGTAAAATAGATTGAATTTCACGACGACGAGACATGCGTCAAAATGAAACGTCGATATTATATATTGAAATGTTGAATAAAAAAAAATATAGATATATATATATTGTTATTCGAATATTCGTTAAAATTTTTTTTCCCTTCCTATTAATTTACCAATCATTTTTACGATAGTTTTACATTTTTTTCCATCACGCAAATGTTCTAAATTCTATCCAATTCGGTCGATCTCAAATATATCAGCAATCCAACAACAACAAATTCAATCCAATGAACATTACGCTATACCAAGCCATTAGACCACTCGGTGCACACCGTGTGCATCATTGTCCCGGAATAAACCACAACCTCGTAAAACATCACGTTCAGAGCACCATTCGCTAGCCGAAAAACTCCATTATTCGCGGACCATTGTTGCCTTTACCAACTCTCTCACAGTAAAGCTTACGCGCGCACACGCGTTTAATTAGTTGAAGCAGCTCATTCCTTCCGGCTAAAAATCTCCTCTCTACACTGCACACAACCTCGCTGCTTCTCAAAGGATGCATAATCGTCAAAAGATGCAAAGAAGCAAAAGCTAAACGGCCAACCGCACATAAAGCGAGCAGCAGCAGCAGTAACAGCAGCTGCGTATATGTAGCTCGTGTAGAATTGTATATATATATTCCATACGTATATATATATACGTGTGTGCAACGACGCGCGTTTGCTGCTCGTAACTCGATATAGAACTCTGCTGCTATTGCATGGCTGGACAAACAGGGAGAGGCGGCGGTGGCGGAAAAATGTACGAAAACGTGAATAGAGAAAGAGAGGTGGAAAGGAATTGAAAAAGCAAGTTCGCGCGAACTTTACTTTTGGAACGAGGGTGTGGGCGAGTAAATATGGGTTATGGGGAATGTAAATAAATTGCACGGAGGTAGCTGGATTTTCCTTATCAGTCGTCTGGAAACTGCTGCGTACGTTTGTAGATGGAGATTACGATTATGTGTGTGCATACACTGACTTTACAGCGTTGGTACGAGAATGCAAAAATTTTTTTTTTTTTTTAAACAAAATTGTCAAAGATTCTATGTGAAGTCGTATGGTTATTTGGTATGCGAATTTGTAAAGAAGTTTATTTGACAAGCTGGTTAGAACCGATAATGTTCGTAAAGATTTTACGTGATATCATAAACAATAATTTTAAATGAACCACGCAGAATATTATGTAATAGCATTAACATTTTCATTATTAAAAGCAAATTGGATCTATAACTTGACTATACTCAACTACAATTCGTCCACGCATCCTCAAAATAAAAGCCTCTCATATACCAAACAACAACAGCAGCAACATTATACCTCTCCACCCAAACGTCGAATCGCGAGAACATTGCGCAACGTGTGCCACTCTCCCACTCTCTTTTCTGCTTGCATTGAATTCGGCCCTCGTAAAAGCGCACTCGCGCACATACTCCACTGTACTGCTCTTCTTTCCAATTACACCGCTCGTGGAAAATGTGCCGCTCTCCGTGTATATGCGATCATCATCGTATACACTAAACTGCTGCTGGTGCTATATGAAAAAGCACTCGCGGGCACCGCAAAACCACGCGCCTCGGCCTCGTTCGCACTTCCGCACGTCGTGGGCAATTGCGCGACGACGTGTACGCGCGAGAATTATAATAATAATAATAATGGTTCGTTGTTATTCGCTTCACGAGGGTCGCGAAGTAAGAAACAAAAAGGGGGTTACAGGGTGTTTTTAAAGAAACGGGGAAGGCGAGCTTTTTTTTAAGAGTAAAGTAGGAAAACGTGACGAATTTTCGAGAGAGTTTTTTAAACTATATGCATTTAGGTATATAATTGCAACGTTGCAAGTAGCGGATGGTTATTTTTTCTTTTCTTCATATAATTTTGAAATTAAAATTTTCGCCCGGGTGTGATAAATTTTGTCAAATCGCGCGCGCTCACGGGAAGGTGATTAAGCGTCCGTGGAGTCATAATAATTTCTTACGGCTTTATTACACTTTCCCGTCGTTCTGAGAAAGAGAGAGAGAAAATGTATGATTCATTTTACCCTAATTCCCTGCGGAGGAAGTGGAGGAAAAAGCGTCGGTTTAATTACCATGATTTAAAATGAGAGATGCTGAGAACAAAAATAAAAAAACACAAAAGAAATTCGTTTTTAACTCGCGAATGGCTTTTATATACTTTGGCCGCCGCCACGAGTGATAATTTGAAAAAGTTAAGGGCGGCTGATTTTTATCACTAGACTGGGACACACAACACACATATTTGCTGGTGCTTTCCACCTCGCTAGCGGGTCATTTTATATACACGTTGTTGGTTAAAGTAACCGAGTGTTTCAAAAGTAGAACAGTTTAGAATACGCGCGCACGATTTGGCGCGAAACAAACTGAATGCGCGCGCGCGCGTGCACTCGTAATGTTTTCTTGTTTTTCTTTTTTAGAATGATAATTGCGCAATTTAAAGTTTTAATTTCAAGTATTTCTCAACCAAGTTTTCGCGCGTGTAATAATAATAATAATAATAATAATTGTAATTGTCACACATAAAATATATCGCGTCGTAAAAGTTGCACCCGGGCAAAAGTGCTCCAATTTCTGATGTAACATTATACTTCAGTGAAAAATTCCACTTTTTAATTTTATCTCCGTCCATCGCCTTTTACATTTCAAAAAGCATATATTACATATATACATCTCTTTCAATTATATACCGTAACCCACGTAATTTCCAATTTAAATACAAACGTTCCCATATATATCATTATGCAACTGTATATATACGTATATACATTCCAAATATTCGAAAATCGCTTCTGCTCCATTGCCAACTGGCAAAAATCAACGAAACCCATTCTCAGTCCCAAGAATTTCACCAATTCACCTCAAAGACTACCGCGCGTGTGCAACAAGCGTATACTATATTTAAAATATATATATATATATACACTCCCTTCGCACGTATAGTCGCACCTCTCAACAAACACACACGCACACACACACATACATATATATATATACCAAGCCGATAATGATCTGCTCGCGTCGATCGTTGTAATTATGCAAATCGACGCGCATTGACAAGATTCGCGCGCGCACGAGCCACGCAAGGGCCGCCGCACAAAGGCGCGAGGCAAGCAGTAAGCAAAAAGACCCTTCCTCTTCTTCTTCTTCTTCTTCTTCTCAGCGCAGTATGTGTAATATACTCTCGCACAATAGAGGAGAGCAAGCGACCGTGTGCTTATATACCTTTCCCACCGCATATATATACTCGCACGAGAACTACACCAACTCCCATTGTATTGCATATATATACATACACACACGCATATGCGTCGTCGACATGTGGCCACTGAGAAAAGTGAGGGTGGAAAAAGACGAACGAGAGAAAAAAAAGTCATATTATATATATGCCAGTTCGAAATTATCGCGGCGTGAGAATTATTTCGATTTCGCGAGAATTCGTCGTGGTGGTGTGCTGTGGTTGCGTTTATATATTATATGGCTTTTATTTTTATAATTGACGACGACGACGAAGGTGAGAAGGTTTTAACGGGTTTATTAATCGTAAAAGTTTAACTGTCGCCTGCGTGCGTGCGTGCATGCGTGTTGTATGTATATATGTGAAGTCGTATGGAGAAAGTTTTGCAAAGTAACGGCCGCTTATACGTATGCGGTTAAGGGGGGGGGGGACTACTCCTGTTGCGTAACGCGCATTTTCAAAAGTAACGCGCGAATGTGTGTTTAATTATGCATTGTGAAAGAGAGAGCAATATATCGGAGAGTGTGGATTTGCATGACGCATGTATGTAATTAATTTTCAGAATTAAACCTCCCTCTCTTGTAAGCTTTCGATTTTCTCGATTACACGTATATGTACCAACTTTCGATTAAGATTTTGGATCGAGAAATCGATCATCGGTTATAAATATACACACACGGTAATAATCAAAGAATATTTTTTCCCACCTCTTTTTAACCATCGAAGTATTATACACTAATAACCTCGAACCCATGACTTTTATACCCATTAACCGATAAAACTCTTTCTCTACATCGCGCGCACGCGTTGCTATAGAACCACCGATTGGTTATTCCCTATACGCGCTGGTTACTCGCTTGCACGTGCGCACGCAGCAACAGTAGCAGCAGCCGAAAGTTCAGAACTTTCCTCGTCGTCGTCGTTGTCGTCACGAGTGCGCCTCACTTTTTATTGCATTTATTTATCCGACGTCTGCGGCGTCGGAATTTCGTTTGAAGAGAGAACGAGATAAGAGACAGGTGAGAGGAATTACGCGACGAGACGTAATAAGCGTGTATACCTGACAGGTATAATGTTTGTTTATGCTAAGAGGATTGTTTTTTTCGTTTCGTATGAATGAACGCGGTTAATTCAATGGGACGTATATAGTGCGATAGTTGAATGTATATATCCAGTGGTTACAGTAATACCATAATACAGCTGCTGCACTTTTTGGTAGTTTATATATATACAGTGTATTGTCGAAAGTTTGTAATGTTATTATAAACACAACGACGTGAAAATAAGTATTTTATCGTTCGACTTTAATATATACATAGAAAGAAATATAATGGGAACCTCGCTCGCATTGTCAAATGAAGAACTTTAGTCGAATGGAATACATTAAAGCTGCGTATCTTTATATAGATATACATCCCAGTAGGGCCTATTAGCATAATACAGTTTTGTGTGTAAACGCCATCCTACTTTGGACTACTTAAGCAGTTCGCGCGAAGCAGTGTGGTGGTATATAGTGTGTGACACGCGCAGGGCGAATTTTGAATTTGGGACTTGCGAAGAGAGAGAGAGAAGTTTTCACTATGCCGCACGCGGGCTATATATCTTGCTCATGACGTGCGGCTAAGTCTATATTGATTTATCAAACAAACCTCGAAATAATAAACACGTATAATTAGATTACGGAGTGGTTCCTCTCTTATTCGCTTGTATTGTATAGACGCGTGCGACGGGGGATTTTGGATAACCTAGTTTTCGCCTGGAATTATATATATATATATAGCGTATTTACTTGACATTATTGTTTCCTAAAGCTTGTTTTTATTCTTGAAATTTTACGAATATATATTATATTATTGATAAATACATGGAACCGAGTGAGATAAAATCTATCGAAAGACATTATACTTTCCAGATATATATACACATATAGTCATAAATTTGTTCATCGCGGTGACTTTCAATTTAATTTTCGCATAATTATTACTTTATTCCGCGGTAATTGTTGTTTATACATATAAGACTCGATATATAATTCCAAGTGATATATATTCATGAACGGTTAAATAATCAATAATATCATGAATTATTCAGCGCACGCGTTCTATATGGTAAGCGCAATTTATAACAGGGAATAATTGTGATGACGTGCCGCCGCCGTCGCTCTTGCAAAGAATGACCATATAGATATATACCAAACAATTTATTATGTAAGGGTAAAATTAATTCCGTTCTGAATTAAGTAGTTATATATGTATGAGAGTACAGAGCTGGATCGTTTAATGAATTAAAGGTCTACGGTTAACAAATGACTTTACTGATTATCAATCGAAGTCAAGGATTCTCACGATATAATACTTGCGTAAAGCATATATATAATAAAGCAATCGCTTTATCGTTATATATTTCGTTATAACACAGAGTCGCAATCGAATGATAACAGCGTTTAACTTAATTTGCGATTATCCGTATAGTAGTATGAGGACGATCCAATCCCTCTTAATATTCCGTACACCACAGTTCACAGAATTTAAATTACCTAAAGTGTGCTCGAATACCACCACCTTCTCTTCATTCGCTAACCTCAAACTTCCCATACACTCCCATACGAATCACCGAATCCTTTCCTCCACCTCACCCCCCCCCCCCCATTATCCCTCCTCTCATTCTCTTCGATACAACACATACAGTGCACCGGAAACCCACACTCGTCTCTTCTCTCTCTCTCTCGCATACAATGACCCTCTCCTCTCTTTCTCTCTCTCTCTCTTGGGCGCAAAAACCAAAGGAATCCGCGAGATTTTCGTAGAAAAGCGCATGAGAGAGAAAGAGCACACAACCGACGATGCGCGCGCCCGCCGAGGAATCTGGCCGCGCGATCGCTCGCGAGTCAGCCAGCCTTGGAGACTTTTGTATGTGTGTGTGTATGTATGTGCATGTATGCGAGCAAGAGAGAGAGAGCACACAGGGATGACTAACGAGCCTTTTCCCCCTCCTCTCTTTCTCTCTCTCTCTCTCTCTCCCCACATCGTCGTCGGCGAGTCTGAGCGCCGGTGCACCGGCAGTTCAGAGACCGCGACGCTGAGATGAATAATAATGAGAGCGGGAGAGAGAGGAGAAACTGGTCGGAGAAAGAGAGAATTCCGCACACCTACACGCGTATAGGGTAGAGAGAAGAGGAGGAGGAGAGTTTTTCGGGAGAAGGGGAATTTTTTGGTACTTTTGAAAGAGAGAGAGAGAAAGGATGTGCAGTGTAGACTTTTGGAAAGAATTTTGGAAATGGCGTGACGAGAACGATAGCCGATGGTTATATGTACGTGAGCACCGGCGTGTGAAATATTTTTTAATGGCCATAAACGGAAGGGAGGAGAATTCTGTTACACGTGTGTGCGAGAGCGAAATGACAAAGGTTTTCGGCTGCTGAGGTAGCCTAATGACAAGCCTGAGGAATGTGAATGTGTAATTTTAATTTTCGCAGAATTCAGCGTAAACTGTACATTGTATATATATAATGATACATTTCAAAATAGAATCTCACATAAATATATATATACACATTGTTATTTCCATTAATAATATTCACATTAATAAACATTTGATTCGCAACAAAATCACGTACGCAGTATTATATATAGCTTTATCTTCAAAATCAAATTCACCCGCACAGTAGTATAGCTCACACATATACACACATATACATACAAACACACAACTATTTACCATAATAACATTGCAGAAGCAATGATTTACGGATCTATATATACCGGCATGCAATTTCGACAACGCGATGCAATTGGTATTTTCGATTCGTTACAATAATATCACGTGCTCGCGTATATATACATACATGCACACATATAGCCTCCACGTAATTAAACGCATTACGCGACACGCGTCGGCCGCGGCAATTGATTTTGCACTCATTATGCACACAAACACACAACACCGTGATATCGCCAATCCGAAATTTCCATAATACGCAGCTCGCGCTTATGATACGATACCACAGGCGCATACATATAGCGTTATCCGAACTCTGTCCCCGGAAAATCGGAATTTAGAAATCTCCCAAACCTTTATTCCTCAGCCCTGTGGGGATTAATTAAGCAATTATCCCCTGTTTTACGAGCCTCTCTCTCTCCACACACACAGCCATATACACAAAACACTATCGTTTTCCTATATAGCCGCAACATGTATGCGTGTACCTCTGGATTCTCCGAACGGATCTTCTTCTTTAGAGCTTATATATATGCATTGTCTGCGAGTGTGTGTGTGTCGCGCGGGAATTATCAAGAGGGGACCCCCCTTGGCGTTCACTCTCTCTCTCTCTCTACCTTCCTGCACACACAAGTCCCGACAGGTATACACTGGTGTGTGCACGCGGCGGCGGCAGGAGTAGCAGGAGCAGCAGCACCGCAGGCAGGCGCCTGGCCCTCTCGCCCCCATACCGAAAAAAGAGCGAAAATCGACCTCTCGTACACACGAGAAAGAAGAGGTGGAGGAGGTAGAGGAGGAAGGTCCTCTTTTTCAGTGCCGCCGCCGCCACGGTGAGAACGTTGCCTAAAAAGCCTCTTCCTTTCTCACTTCTCAAGAGCGAGAGAGAAAGAGTCGCGTCCTCGCCTAAGGAGCCTCATTCACTGTTTCTCTCCTTCGACTTTTTCTTTCTTTCTGTGTGTATCTCTTTTTTTTTTGTTGGGGTCCCCCTTCGATTTCAACGGTGGTAGTGGTGGTAGTGGACCACCGGATCGCGCAAATAAATCTCAATGAGTGGATATAGAGTGAGGCTCGTAACGAGCGCACGTCTATACTGTTGCTTGCGTGTATAATATATGCTACTTATATATAGGTGTTCAGGTTTAATGACAAAGACACGACTGCGTGGAAAATCCGTGCGTTCTCCCCTCATGGGGTTTGCGCGCGATCTCCCGCGGGATACTCGACAAATGAGCATCGTCGTTATAGCGACGTGTATATATATGTATGTTTGTACGTATGGCTCTTCTTCAACGAGAAGTGTGCCAACTCTCAGAAGAAGCGACGACATTGTCCGATACCTTTGTCCTGGAAATATTTATCCCCAAGTCTTTCTCTCTCTTTCTCGATTCCACTCGCTTTTCTTCTTCTGAAAGTGAGCCTCATTGTCGTTATTCTCGTCGTCGTTTACTTTGTGCATCTGTAAAGTATATACACACGCGCGCGAGAAGTAATGATTGTCTTGGTTGTCAGGTACCAACTGGTCAATCGGTGTGTTATATCTATACAAAGGTGTCGAAGATGTTTCGTCTCGAGGGGCGCACAACGATATTGCTGCAGTTATAGCAATTGTAAGCGAGGGGACGAGTTCTGGGAACAATTTTAACGCGGTAAATGAGACGAAGTCGAGACGAATTTTCCGCTTTTTCAACCGTAAAAAGATGTATTTGAGAGAGTTGCTGTGTATACCTTTGTCGTGGCTGATTTATGAACGTATAGTAATTTGACGTTCAATTAGGTGTTCGCAGCGAATAGAAACCGAGCTGGATTGCATCAGCCGATGTGTGTGTATGTGTAAATCTCACAAACGCTGCGAAAAATTTCGAAAAATGGACCCAAAATTTTTTTTTTTTTTGATGACACCTTTCAAATTAGGTTTTTCTTGTTGGTTAAGGTGTCTAGAAAAGATATCTGTTGTTGAACAAAGTCAATCGAAGGGTATCATTTTTCTGGGATCAATAATCAATTGTTTAAAAATGATTAAAAATAGCTCTAGTTTAGTTCTAAATCGTTCCACCAAAAACAACTTAATAAAAAAATTGGAAAAAAGAAGATAAAATTAAAGAGCGAGAGCTTTCCAGATCTTTTTTCAGAATTGGAAAATGTTGAATCCTTCAAAAGTTACGTGAGTTTGAAGTTGAGCTAAAAATTCACGAAAACGGTGTTAAAAGGTCAACAATTGTCCCAACCATTGACCACGTGTATTGTAATAGGCTCAACTTCACTCAAACTCACGTAACTTTCGAAGGATTCAACATTTTCCAATTCTGAAAAAAGATCTGGAAAGCTCTCGCTCTTTAATTTTATTTTCTTTTTTCCAATTTTTTTATTAAGTGGTTTTTGGTGGAACGATTTAGAACGATACCCTTCGATTGATTTTGTTCAACAACAGATATCTTTTCTAGACACCCTAACCAATAAGAAAAACCTAATTTGGAAGGTATCATCGAAAAAAAATTTTTGGGTCTATTTTTCGAAGTTTTTTCGCAGCGTATGTGAGATTTGCACACACACACACACACGCACGCACATATATATATATATATATGTGTGTGTGTGTGTGTCGCTAAGCTACTTTGATGAACTTAATACGATAATTTAATTTTGGAATATCGGTAAATACCATAATTCGCGAAGCATCGACGATTATTGATAAATCAATATTGAACGCTTCGACGCTTCCATTATATATCGTTGTGTTAATAATTTCTTACGATAATCCACAATAATACCAGTCTACAAAAACATCGTATTTTTCCAGTTTATATCTGATACAAAAGCCCCGACATACGCAATAATCTACTCCAAACTTTTCCTCATCCCTAATACGAAATTAATGTGACTAATCATCTAGAAATGTGTATAAGCAGTGTTTATACGCATATATTATATCTACAAGACAAAAGCAAAAGGTATAGGTACTATAAAAAGAAAAAAGAAGGGTAAAAAACGGGACTGACCTTCTCGTCGAGAGCCGGGCCCTTCTCCATCGCGTGCATCACCGCGTCCGAAATACGGCTGTCCAGATGTCGGACCGCCTTCTCAACGTTCAGGGCCAGAGGATCGTTGTGACCGTCGACCGCTACCACTAGACGTTCTACCGTCTCCACGTATTCCGACCAGGCGAAGTCCAACTCTGAGGCTGGCTCCGTCAAGCAGCCCCTGTGAATCGCACAAATGAGATTATTTGATTTGATATGCTGCAGGATGATTTTTGGTTTGATATGAATATCCGTCATGCAATATTGTTTTAAATGGTGGGAAATCAATATTTAACATAATCAGTAAATTTGTCATTTGGATTTCATTCATGTTGATTTTTGGAATATCAAAAGCAAATTTGAATTATAATTGTTTCAACAAATATTTTCGTATATACTCTTCGAACTTGTAAACTACAAATATTTAATTGGAAGTATATAGTCGTAAAATGTTTTAATGATTTAGAACTGACATAAATCAGAGCTACAGCGTTAAGCCGTCAAAATGGAATTGCAGCATTGTCAAACGCGTTATTCACGTAGCCAGTTTCTGATGGAGAATTTATGAAAGGCTCGCATGTAATATTGACATATTGTTTAACAAACAAATAGATTCCGCGCGTAAAGATCATTGCAATAGACTATTGAATTATTAAAGGTAAATAAAACGATCGCTTACAAATGCCTATAGAAATGATATTTACTCGAAGCTATTTGATAAATTGAATATCATATGTTATAACAAACACGAAGCAAAATCAATTACAAATCATATCACGAGATTAACTATTATGTCGACAATAAAATAATGATCTAATATTTTATTGCGAAACAAAAACATTAAATGTTATGTTAACAATGTTCACGACTGCATATACGGCAATGAGTAATAAAAGAATGCCACTCTGAAGAAAAAACTTCTCTTAGTATATGCTCGAGATGAAATCTGACAACTCACCTCATGACGTTGGTGCAGAATCCACGGCAGGGCATGACGTCATGCGCTACATCTCTGCACTTCGGACAATGGGTCATCCTCAGTAAAGCTTTGTAACACGCTTCCTGCTGCACGCTCGTACCCGAGAACAACAAACCGTCCGTCTTCTCCAGCACACTTTTTCCTAACGTCAGTGCTTGTATTAGCACCCTTGTAGCTTCCAAACTCTTGCCAAGCGAGTGACCAATCTGCTTAGGAATATCGCCAAATGGTTCGATCTCGTTCATCGTTCTATAGAGGCAGCTCTTGAATTTATCGGTAAAGTCCTGCTGGCCCTGAACTGGATCGATTACCCAATGGTAGGCTATGGGGAAGAGCTTCGTGAAGAACTCGGCGAAGCGCTCGTGAAGCATCTCTTGGCTCAGTGGTTGCTGGAGGTTCTCAGCCGTATTAGAGGTCGAGACGTAATCGATCATCGCCTGGTAGAGGTTAGAGATCGAGGGCTTGCTCTGTACAGCCATTGCACGGTATACCTGGTTGAAAAGCGTCAGGGTCTTGTTTTGGGATTGGCGAGCGAGCATCGTCACCGTTTCTGTAACAGAAAATGAGAGCTTATGTTATTAAATGCGTTAAACGAGTAGAATTTTATTAAAGATTATTTTGTTTTAGATTATAAACAATAAATTATTTTTATTATATTTATGACTAAACATATTGATTTTTATGTGATCGAAACGCTTTTAATAGATCAAGAAATGTATACGTAAGAAATGATGTTCCCATGTTATAAATCACTTAATGCAGATGACTGTCAAGTTTTTTTGAAAAAATTGTTCGATTATTACAGATTTATGCAATTGATTAATTGATCAACAATTTTATATTTATTCAATTGTTTTAAATTATTAAATGATCTTCTAAATAGATACAAGTGTTTCCGAGAAAAAAATTCATATGGCATAATTCGTTCATGAGATTAATTGAGTCGCGCGTTATGAAACAAGGACGAACTCTTATTTTTGATAAGTAATGCACGCAACTCGGACCATCTTGGGTAACTTAAAAAATAGGGACACGAAATTCTCTGAAGCGGTAGTTTGGAGCGAACGAAAAATTGCGGCAGCCGGATGGAGCTCATTGTCGGTTAATTATCAATTAACCGATATTTTTTCGTTCGAATTAACAACAATTGCCGGTGTCAAACGCGTGCCTCAAACGTTTTCGCTTCAATAAAACACTGCTTCTTTCATTAAAATTGTAACTTGATAATAACAAATAACGGAATGTACAATAACAAGAACATTCCTGAAATTAATTAAACGAAACAAATACATAAAAAGAAAATTGCATCTTTGTATTACTCTTGATACTCAAGACATCGAATAAAAAAAATCAGTCTACCTCAACAAATCAGTAAAAAGAAAATTGCAACGTTGTACTTCTCTCGCTAATAATTTGGTGTTATATAAGACATCAAGTTAAGAAATTCAGTCTACCTATCGTGTTACTTTCATTCGCTTGGTTCTTTTCCTATTGCGAACAAAGAAGCAATCCTGCGACGTACTTGACAATCAGCTCGTGTCAATGACGTTGTAAGCTCTTGGTACGGATGTACTTTGCAAGTAAGTACGTAAAGAGAGAAGTAAATGAGCATTATTCCTTTGTAACTCAACACGAAGATGACCCGTCTACAAGCTGCAAACACTCTATGAAAATCCTTGAACGCAGGGTACAGAATGCAAGATATGTAAAAGGAGAAAAAGCTCTGTTTTGTACTTTAGTTAAGAGGCAATATAAAGCATGGCATATTTTGCTCAAAGTACCATTTACAGTGAGTATAAAAATTTAAATGTAAGTTGATTAATATTATTTTAATTTATTAAGTTATTCTAATGAAAAAATAGTAAACCAAACAATGGAAGGAAACTAATCACATCTTCTAATAAATGAGTAAATGACGTTTTTTGTATTACATAGATATTATGACTAGTAGGTCATATTCACAGAGAAAAATATTTCATTGCGTCGTTAAAAATAACGTCAAATAAATAAATTCAATGAACATAATAAAATTAAACGACAATGTAATTTACGACTATATATATTAAGTATCGCAAAGGGGATTTTTATTTTGTTATTTCTGAGAAAAATGTCAAATCATAATATTATAACTTTAATAATAAATTATAATATATTTATTATTAAAGTTATATATTTGCATTATAGTTGTTTTTAAAAACTATTGAATCAATTAATGATTATGTATTCTAAAGAACGATACTAATTTCGATATTCACCTCACTTGTCCTACCTAACGGTTGAAACAATTTATTAACTTTTTTATTATTCATTTTTTTCTATTTCACTGAATGTCAAAGTCAAACTGAAATAACGTGCGGCATATCTTTTCCCAAATCTGTTTTATTCTCATTCTTCTTGGGATATCGTAAAAGGAAATAAGATGTACAGTTGCAATTACCTTTCGTTACTGACATTGTTAACTTTCAGTAGATTTTCTTGCTAGAAGTAAGTACGTAAATGCAAAAGATAGATAGGGAGAGAAGAAGACCTTTGTTTTCCGACGTGACGATGGCTTACCCTCTCGGCGCGAGCACTCTTCGCCAAAATGCTAGAGCGCAAGGTGCAGGACGCATAAAAGATGCACAGACAGAGAAAGAGAGAGAGAGAGAGAAAGAAAGGGAGGAAAAGCTCCCTCTCTCTTGCACGCTTGAGTTTCGGACAAGAGGCACGACCTGCGGCACTTCGTCCGGATAAAGGCAAAATGCGCGGAGAAAAATCGAATTTTCAAGTGAGGGGAATTTTGTCGCATTGCGGAACCAATTCGAATTTGACTATGCAAACACCCCGAATGTTTACCTTTTGATAAAGATTGCGTCGATATTCAGAACAGTGGCTGAGTATTAGCGTTGACGTAAATTTATTAATTCATCGGTATTCAATAATACGCACAAATCTTATGACGTTTGAATTGTCTAAAATTTTCGTTAACCAATGTTCTTTAATCATAATACAAACATGAATATAATGAATGGCAATAAATCGACTACAAAGATTAGTACTGAAGATATCGTTAGATCGCAGTTATAGATGTGTAAATATTTTTCATATGAACGAAGTGTTATTAAATTATTATTTTCTTTCCTATTTAATTCAAAAATTAGATAAAAGATTATTTTTAATGACTATAATGGTTATAGGTTACGTCAATATGGATGACACACTACGCATAGCTTATAGATACGATAAGACTTACTGAGTAGAATTGTTTAATCGAGTTAAAACATCACAATACGAGCAAACTCGTATATGAATTAACTGTTTGTTCATGTGTAATTGAAAAAGCTAATTTTTAACATGATTATTTTTCAATAATACCTTTGGATATTTATGTGTAACACTCATGAGTATATAACAGTATGAGTATATAAGAGTTAACAACCTTAACAGTTCCTCGTCAGTCTAATCTGCTACAACGATGAAGATCTTTGCAACTGTGCTCGTCCTATGTTGGGCAGTGATAGGTAAATTTAGTGCATAATTTTCACTTTTATATTTCTTAATTAATTTATCAAGTATATTTATTAGCAATTTGTTTAAAAAATTATCGGTATTTTTTACTTTTATTATTAAAATTAAAAGAAAATAATTATTACAAAATACAGATTTGCGGTTTTTGATGTTTCATGTACTAAAGCAATTAATCTATGTTAAATTATGCATTTGCTGAATGGTTTATAATACGATTTACAAAAAAAAAAAAATTATTAACAGGCCATAACTTTTTAGCTGCTAATGCGAAGCATGTGAGAATTAGTAATATGGGAGAGACGGCCGATCCCGGTGAGTTTCCGTATCAGGTATCTATTAGCGCCAACGGTGAACCCTTCTGCGGTGGTGCCCTCATCTCGAAAAAACATGTTCTGACTGCGGCCCACTGTGTTATCGAACTAGTCCAAGCACGTACACCTTTGAAGTTGCTCAAAGTCGAAGTTGGTTCTAACCAACTGAACGGTGGAACGAAATACGACGTGAAGAGAATTTCTTACCATCAAGAATTTGTACGACCTACACTGACTCGTATTCCCCCAAAAGACATTGCAGTTATCACAGTAAGTATATATTTTTATCACATAAGTGACTTTGATTTTTGTTTTATTTAAGACTAACCCTTAATATCTATGATTTAGTTATCTACTTCAGTTGAGGAATCTGACATGGTAAAACCAATTGCTTTGCCTGAACCCGGTTCACAAATTCTCGTTGACTCGACAGCTATAGTCACTGGATTTGGTAGCAGTATTAGAGACGGTCCTCAATCTCAAATTTTGAAAAAACTCGTTACAAAGATGACGAGTAAAGAAGTCTGTCAAGCATATTACCAATTCGCACTTTCGGAGTCTCAAATCTGTGCTGCACGTTCATTTGGTTACAATACTTGCCAGGTAAGTTTCTTAAATAATAAAAGATTAACGATCACTGTAACTTCATATGACCAAAATCGATTTTTCTTGTGTAGGGAGACAGTGGCGGACCGTTGGTAGATGAGACAAAGAAAACCATTATCGGTATCGTTTCTGGAGGTACAGGAAAATGCGGTTCTGGCGATCCAGATCTTTTCACAAGAGTTTCGTCCTTTATCGATTATATTAAATCTGAAATGAACGGAGAATCAAATGGACATCCGTTCGTCGACGAAAGTAATCAGCAGACCAGTCCTCCGGGTTTCCCTCAATATCCTGGATTACAACCAGGTCAACCTGGTATCCCTCAGTACCCTGAAAATGACCTTCCTCAGTACCCAGAAGGAGGTTTCCCTCAATATCCTGGACTACAACCTCAACAACCTTTATATCCAGGTTTTCCGATATATCCAGGGTTAGCCGTAATTCCAGGTTATCCAGGTCTAGTGCCAGTTTATCCTACAGTTCCTGGACAACCAGGCTTTGTACTAGTGCCACAGGGTACTAGAACCATATGGGGTTAACATGCTAACTGTATGGAAAGTTCCTGTTTTTAAGTAATGTTGTTATATATTACTAATACTATTTTTGTATATACGATTTTTGTATAAAATTGTTGTTGTTGTTTTATAAAATTAAATTATTAAAAATTTAATATGAAATTTAATTTTTCACGCAAATTTTTGTAAAGCTCCTGTACAATATCTACCAATCGTTCATGATAGAGCACTTAATTCCACTTGAAAACAAAATTTATTTTCCAAATTACAAAAATTAATAAAAATCGAAAGAATCCATAATCGAAGGAAAAAATGAAGGAAGTGAGCAAGTAAAAAGATTAAAAAAAAAGAAGAAAAAGAAGGCTGAATGGGCCATTGTCGAAGGACTCATCTTTTGTTATCGGTGCCAAGAATCAGTCCGCGCACACATGTGCGTCATGCGATTGCGAGATTCCGGGAGATTTTGCGACTCGCCGCGGGAATAAAGTTTCCAGATTGTTCGCGAATATAACCGGACCAGCATATACTACCTACTTGTTTCATGAATGGGAAATTTTTCCGTATACAGTAATACTGCGAAATTGTTATGCTACCTTTTTATTATTATAAAGCAAAATGCAGTAAAACAGAATTTGTCTTGGTAAAAAAGTTATAAAAGTCAAAATGAATCTTTGTCATAAGTGTGAAAAATAAAAACCAATATTCCAGTTCAGTGGGTGCGAAAATTGCAATTTTAAGACGCTATCGAAGTATAGAATAAAACCAATGACGCAGGTTCATACAAATTGGTTCACGACAAAAAGAAAATCCCTCACTAAAAATAATCGATGTAAATATATATCTATAATTTATGCTTTAACTTTATTGACCATTAATCGAAGTTTAATTCGATACAACGATCCCTCATCATTTAAATACCAATGAAAATTAGATAATCTCCGGCAGCTTAGATTCCATACAAAATTCATAACGAGTTTTCTCAACGGAACGCCCTAGCGAAATCATTACCCTACTCGTCGATTCACAGCACTCTAATTTGAATGGAGCGTCGCACTTCATCAGCCTTATATAACTCACTTAAAATTCAAGTGCCCGCGGAAATCCCGAGAGCTCGCTCGCTCTCTCGCGCACTGGATTCCCATCATAATCAACCTACGGAGCCTATTAACTAAAACTCCAATCAATATCATTAACCTCGAAACCTCACGACGACGCATATCACCTTATCGATTTCTCCTATACCTATAGAAATACAATTTTTCCATCCTATGCACCAACTTCAATGCATCTTCAGATCACTCACTCGCGTGTTACCCAAGAGACTCCCCCACACACATATATACACACACACACGTGCGATCAAGCCCAAATTCCTCGGTTCATCGATATCCCGTCAAGGACGCTCGCCGGGCGCTCTCTGCTCTCCTCCTAAGTGCTCCAATCAAGCGCCCTATCGAGCGTCCGATTAGTTTCCACTCCCTCGCCGATCTATCTCGGAATTTACATCGTAGCGCGCGCACGCGGCGGCGACTTAATTAAATCGAAGGGACACGCTGCGGTTAGAACGTTGTGTTCGTCGTCGTCGTCGTCGTGTCCCTTCCATATGAAAAGCTCGCGCTTGTATATATAATATATATACTGATGTACGTATAAATGAGCGATATTTCCTTTCCACACGCGCGTGCGTGTAATTATTCGCGCCAAATTGAATTCCACAGGGGACTGAGATTTCCTCGTTGTCGGCGTGTCATTAGGGACGACGAGCACATCTGTGAACGCCGTTGTGCAGCAGGTATATATACCGATTTCCTTTTCCAATTTTCGCGCGCGCGATTGCGAATTCCTCTGCGAGGGAGTTAGCTAGTTCTATGGCTTGCTGTGCGATGGGGGATTTGAGAGTAGACGACGACGACGACGCTGGTTATCCGGTGCATTATTAAGGACGATAATCGATAGATGAGAGCGAGAGAGAGCTAAGTGGAGTCCAAGTGGTTTAATTAAATTTTTTTGCCCGTCGGCGCTGGTAATGGCTGAAGGGATTTGCTCTCGGTTTTAAACTCTATGTCTGCTTTACCTCGACTTATCAAACTTACCTCGAGAGTTATATCCCTGTATATTGCGACATCGACTGTAAATCATTTTCATTATTTATTAATATATAGAACCTTCTCTAACTTTTTTTCGCAAAAATCTAAAACAATTAAGATGTTGTCGTATACCATTCATTGTCAATACAATCGCCAATGAAAACTAACGTATATATTTTCTCTATTCACAAGATCGAGATATAGAACAAGCTCCACCTATGCGTATATATATCGCATCGAATTTTTTCAAACCTCACCTTGTCTCGATCCACTGAATCGAAGCATATATATACACACACAAACAGTGCACAATCAAGCTGCATTACCACAGATATATCCACTCACACATACATACGTATACACACCCATTATTAAAACCTAATTACAAACTCTCCTCGCGGAGTTGCGAGCACAATGACCTAATCGACGCCGAAATCGCGCGTGCTCTCTCTCTCTCTCCATTCAGTCGAGGGCAGCGGCTGTGAACTCCTATGCAGCCAATCGTCTGTATATATATATATATATGCACTGCATGCAGCGCACGGGATACAAAAGGCGCGCGCGTGCGTGCGAAGGTATAAATAACGCAATAACGAAATAAATAATGCCTCGGCGATAAAACGAACGGGAGAGTGAGAGAGAGAGAGAGAAAGAGGACGAGATGGACCAAACGGAATCCAATAGAGCCGAGAGTTCTCTCAGTTCTATAGAGACGACAGAGTGAGAGAGAATGAGAGAGAGAGAGAGAGAGAGAGAGAGAGAGAGAGAGAGGAAAGAACGGAGACTATGTGTTCCCGATCGATTCCGCGCGCCGTGCACGGCAGAAAATAGCCCGCGGAACGAAGAAGAAGGCGTCGTCGCGGTATTCGATGCTCTCTCTCTCTCTTACTCGTTCTCTGGTCCAGCCAGCCAGCCTGACCTGGGCCCTTCTCTGCATCCCCCCTCTTGTTCTCTCTCTCTCTCTCTTTGTCTCGGCCGCCCGTAGAAGAGAGAAGGAAAGAGAGAAAGAGAGAGAAATGCCGCGGTCTCGAGTGCATCGCCGCTATCATTTCCATCTCCTTCGTCTCGCTCTCTTTCATTCCTCGTCCCATAACTCTTTCTCTGTCTTTCTCGCACTTTTTCTTTCTCACCGAGCTTCTTTTCTTCCTTTTGACTTCTTTCGCTCGCTCTCTCTCTCTCTCTCTTGCTCGCTCGCGTGCTCTCTCGTCCCGTCTCGCTCTTATTTTCTTCGCCTTTATTCTCGCTCCGTCTTATTTGAAATTCGCGCGCTTTGTCCATATCCCCTTCCTTTATTTTCTCTCTTTCTCCTACTCTCCCTCTCTCCCTCTCTCTCTCTACTTGCTCCTTCTGCCTCATTTTCTTTTCTTTTCATAGATTGTTTCCATCTCCGCATGCCGGGAAATTACACGTGGTCAAAGGAATATCGTTTAAATTTTAATTAAAATGACGATTGCGATTGTTTTCGAGCGCTTTAATTGTCGGCATTTCTTTTCCTACCTCTTGACAATTCAACAGAATGAATTCGTTTGTATATGATTCTTTCTCTAAATTGACGCGGCATCAACGGAAGCTTTTACTAAAGCTTTGAATAAAGAACATTTTTCATTGCATGCTAATGTGTATGTTATAAATTACGTAACTATATAAAACAAATTTTATAAGATTAAAATCATATATTTCGTTAACAAACTATATTAATCATTACTTTATACACACTTAAATAATTAAGTTCTCATAAATCATATCTCAATAACCATACTTTCAGCAAATTAAAATATCTGCCCAACGCTAATAATAATAATCCTTTCAAAAATTCTGCATCTCATCTTGAACCAATTAAATATAAACTCCCCCAACTTCTACCATTATCTCTAACTTTGAAAATCTTTGTCCAAACACAAACCACGTTGCTATCTTCACATTTAAACTGATTCAAAACTTTCGCCTCACACCATATACAGTCACACCCAAAAATTTTCATCATCATCAATTGCCTGCATCGCTTATATACCATCTCCGAAAATCTCGCAAATTCCTTCGTCCTTACACTCTTCTCCTCACCTCGTCTCTCACCCCCTCCCTTTGTTCCTTATTCCTTTTCCTCCTTAACATCCCGTATAGCTGCTGCACATGAGAGCTCGAACGCTGCACGCGTGCACGCGTTTCGTTCTCCTTTTCCGGCACGTGTGCACACGCGCACGCTCTTGCGCACACCTTCGCGCATTTATACACACACACACACACACATACATATACAACTACACCACTCTCTTCACTCGCGCGCGCGCGCGTATACCGGTCCTGCGCGCCAGGCCCATCCCTACCTCTCTTTCTCTCTCTCTCCCCTCGGCATTCCACGCTGGTCATTTTATTTTAGCGCCACCGTGTGTGTATGTATGTATGTATGTATTTACGTATGTGTATGTGTGTGTGGGAGAGAGAGAGAGAGCGAGAGAGAGAGGTTCTTCTTCTGGGGGCCGGCTTATTTCGCGAACATATATATATATGCGCGCACGCGCGCGCGAGATGCTGTTGCCGCGTGCGAGTGCTCGTTTTGTTGCGCGAAGAGAAGAGAGAGAGAGAGAGAGAGAGAAAGAAAGAGAGGTATATAGGGAGGAGGTTGGTATTTAAAGGTCGAGGGAATGGTCCGAGCGTGCCGTAATGGGCTTGTAATTGTGCGAATCATCGGCTTTCGCGTTGCGGGTTATATATATTTATATATATATATATATCGAAGGATATGAGAGCATTTGTGCCAATCATTGAAATATACTTATGGTATATGGATTTGAATACTCATATACGTAACATGATGAGTGCAAACAGGTGTTTGATTTTCGCGTGCAAGAGAGGTAGAGAGAGAGAGGGAGAGAGATCGCGATGTGATTAATATTAATTTGACAGCTCGTAAGAATTAGGCGTATGAATTATGTAGTACGCGCGTGATGAATGTGCCGTGCACAACTGATTTATCGACGGCAATTACAGAGGTTTTTATATATATACACACACGTGTCGATAATTTACTGAATTATACAGGCGTTCGACAAATTAACGCGCTTACAAAATGTATTTATATATAGCAAATTCATAAATAACTGTGCTAAGTCAATAGATTTATATATTATTCAATACCTGTGTATACGAAAATTTTATAGTACGCTATATATATATATGTGCACACAGATACTTGAGTTCTCTTAGCGAAAAATGATTCTATATAATGCGAGAGAAAGAGAACTCTGAGCCACTACTGCTCTTCTCTCGGTTATATCTTTGAGGTGGTCAGCGCATTCGTGACGTTCCACACGCGCGAAACCCGATGACGCCATAACGCGCATGCGCGAGCAGTAGCGGGTGCATTCCTCGCTCACACGCGGTTAAAAATAAGATAATAAAACAATGTCATAACACCGACGTCTATACATGCAGCTCATTCAATCTCTCCCCTACATGTATGTTTGGTATATATTTATATAAAAGCCGGAATTTTAATATATACCACATGTTAAACGTTCGTACATACCTATACCCAAAGCATTTGGGTCAAGTTCAACCGATAGCCAGTATATATATATATATGCACGCATGACCCACAACCGTTCAAACTTTGTGAGAATATATAATCTATTTCTCTCTCTCTCTCTTGGTTTCCGTACCACACAAGCGACTATATTTACCACACGGCGTGAACCAGCAGCACGAACCTCTTCTGTGTATGTATGATTGTAAACCCAGCGGTTGTATACTCGCGCATTGTTGGCAACAACGTGATTCCTAAACATTTACCATGGAAACATTGCGTAGTATATGTATACATAACGCGTTTTGAATATAAAATATTTTAATGCAGTGGGTTAAATGTATATAGCGACCGCGTTCTGGATAATAATTTAACGCTGTTGCAAATCCACAAGCGTTCAAAGGAATTCGCGTATACGTTGGTAGTCGTACCAGAGTGTATGTATATAATTATATATAGGAGAGCTATACGATGGTGGTGGGTATGATAAATGGAATCGTTGACCTGTGACGTGAGTGGTTGTGGATCATCGCGAGATGTACGTCAAAGTTAGGATGCGCGTGTAGTGGTAGCGGCACCACTGGGTCTTGTGCAATCAGTTGGTTGTTGTCTGTGATAACATGAATTTGTAAACGCGAATGTGGGTGTAAGAGAGAAGAGTATACAATAGATACTTCTATTTCGAATTTTCCATTTCCCTTCTAAATACTATTTAATAATTTGTAGAAAAAGGAGAAAATTAGAGTTACAAATCAACATAATCCCTCCTTTGGAATATATAATAATAGTTCACGTAGTATTATCACACGTATAAGATTACTCTCATAACACGCATATATATACACACAGCAAAATTACAAAGCAACCATCATACTCTCGTACATATATAGGAAGGCGCAAACCATTCAACCTCATCGACGCGCGTCCACCACGTTTCGCTCCCAAGACTATTTTCTTCCCGTCTGCAAATCGATATACCCCCCGGTTGGAAGATTTTCACACACAAGCCGCAGACGGACAGAGACCGCATATACATGTATATATATAGCAACTTCCCAATTCCCCTTCTCTTCTTCTTCTCTCGCAATCACTCTCGACAAAACGGGCGTAAATCGAGAACTCTCGCCGCGAACCCAATCACATGCATAAACAGCACGTATAAACCTCCCCATATATATATTTATATATATATATATAATACCCACAGAGTAAGCTCGGTGTGTGCGTGGGCACAACTCTCTATATACTCGCTCGCCGCGAAAAAGAGAAACGGAGAACGAGCGAACGTCGACCACCGGCGAGAAGGGCAGCCACACACACACACACACACGTATATATATGCATGTACGTATATGTATATACACACAGAAAGAAAGAGAGGAAGAGGAGAAGAAGAAGAGGAAGGTGAAGAAGAAGAAGAAGGGACTTGAGCATGACGGTGGAGGGGAGAGAGAGAGAAGCGGCGCGAGAGGGGTGTAAAAGGTACGTGGGAACTGTACCACGTAGCCGCGGGTTTCGCGTTCCTCCGCCGCCGCAGCGGTGAGAAAAAAGCATCGATTAGCCTGTCTCTCTCTCTCTCTCTTTCTCTCGCTCGTGTATGGGGACGAGTTTCAGAGGTAGAGAGAGAGCGCTGCTGCAGTACAGCAGTGCGCGGTGGACCCAATCGAGGGCCGCCGATTGTTGCGCGCTGCTGTTGCTGCTGCTGCTGCTGCTGCTGCCGCCACGTTGCTCGTGGTACCTATATGTACGTGTGGTGCGAGGAGGAGGAGAGTTATGCACGCGGGAGGAGAGAGAGAGAGCGCGTGCAAGCAAGGTTCGCTGAACGCCGCTGGAATTCGGCGAGAGAGGACCCGGGTAGTATAAGGTGAGGTTGAGTGTATGTGTGTGTGTGAGTGGGTAGGTATATAGAGGCGCAGGGAGATGCGATGGAAATTAACGGCGATGCGGTTGTTGATAGGACCAATGTATATAAGCGTGGGTTGAAGACTATATACGCGGAGATTAAAAGTTTTAAATCGATTTTTTATCTTTTGGTATACTTTTTAAGTTTTTCTTTCTTTTTTTGTTGGTTTATGTTTTAATTGATGTTTTCGAAGAATGATATAGCTGTTAATTATTGTAGGGATATCAGTGTAATGGAGGAACGTTGTTGTAAGATGTGGGTTAAGACTGTTTGAAAATTATAAGAAACCCTGGAAGATATAGGATTTTTCTAGCGGCCTGTAATCAATAACTATATATAAGTAAAATTGATTAATCAGTACTGAAGGTTGGGGATATTTTTACCGTTAAACTACAACTGTCATTCTCTCTAATAAGCATTTCTGAAGAAAAACAGAAGAAACACATCGTTCCCGATCAATTTCTGCTTGTTCTACACAAGGATTTTCAATTTTACAATTTACAGTACACATACACATACAACATATCCGTCATTATTCCAGGAACATAGTGTATACAGACAATTTTCCGAACATAAAAAATAATTACCGCACAAGGAGACGCGACATAATTACATCGTATATTGTTTTTATAAACTTACACGTATATGTACAAACCTGAAAAAAACATTGTCATTTTCTTCGCAACACGCGTAGACATTATAAATACACTTATACGCGTATTTTCTCAAAATTACTTTGCTCGCGCGAGTAAAGTGATTTATTCGGCCGTAAATAGACACACACGCGGGGGATCCGAGACGTTTATTTTACGCTCACTCGCCCCGATGCCCACGATGTAACTTTGAACAATAAAGCGTATTGAAGACGGTGGATCGATAATACATATACTGCGCGTATGAGTCGGTATTTTCTTTTTCGTCAATCCTCTTAGGTTCTATAAGCAGAACGTAAATCAGGATTGCAACAGTTTTATGTAAGGTGTACCGTGCTTTAAGCTTTTGCAAGTGTCTGTCTCGAGCGTTTTTTACCGTAAAATTAGCAGCAGGAGTCGTTGTTGCTTGCAAGGAACGTTACAAACAATTTATACTACAAAAGTATATATAAATAATATGATTCGCGTTATTCGACCTTCAGTATCAACGATAACACTTTTTCTCATATATATGCATATACTATTTTTAAAAGCCACACAGCCGTTTGAAAAGACCGTACAGCAACGATAAACCTCTTCCTCAATCCAGACCTCTACATACATACATACATACACATAGCCATCATCCTTGACCTCGGCCGCGTCTTGCGCCGGAACGAAAAAGAAACCCAACTCTTACTTCCCCCTGTCACGCGCACCACGTATAATATACTCCTCCGCCACCTTCATCAGCAGCAGCAGCAGCACGAGAAAAAAAATCACCACGTGCCTCCGAATTATCTCAAACCCCCCGCGCGTATCATCATCTAGGTCGCCTTCGTATATATACATATACGAAAGATATCACCCTAAGGCTACATAGTCATATATATACATACACATTGCACGCGAAGCATCATATAGTATAGGCCTTGAGTTCTCGCGTGTACGCGCGTTTATCTCTAACGGCGCGACGACACGCGCAGAACAAGAAGAAGAAGACAACGACGACGACGACGAAGAAGAAGGCGCAGAAGAAGAAAAACACTAGGATATTTCGGGTGGATATGACCCAGTTGCGCGTCGATGCATTCTTCCCGACGTTGCCTTGCTTGCTTGCTTGCTTGCTTGCTTGCTGCCGCCGTGGTGTCTGCTGCCCCTTTTTATTCGCAAGTAGCAGTAGTGCAGTGCTGCTGATGCCAAGTCGCTATATGGAGAGAGAGAGCTAAATGCTACTGCTGCGGGGGAGTAGGAGGAGGAGGATTTACGGGAGAAAGCATAGTTTTACGTGGAGAATGAGAGAGAGATGTAGTCTGGGTTGGGTGGTACCAGCGCTGATTTACAAGTCGCCGGGTGAAAATTCTATTTTTGGCTACGTAGGGGAAAAGTGGAGAGAGAGAGAGATAAGGTGTAGTTGCGTAAGGGGTTGTTGGAAGCAAATGGCACGAGCGCAGCCACGCGACACGCTGCTGACGTTGGATATGTATTGTTGAGAGAGCGACGAGAAAATCGGTAGGTTTGGAGTGTGTTGAGTATATAGAGTGAGATTGCGGAAACTAACTGCACCGAGTAGTTGTTCTACATGAATATATTTTTTCATGAATAAAAAGATTCTCTTCTTTTTTTTTAATGCTGTATATAACAAACTAGATATTATGCTTTAAAATTACTCTTCAACCTACAAAATCTACACAGCAACCCACAGCCCTCGTTCCCTTTAAAACCTCTCCTACAATATGTATACAACCACTTCTCACTCTCAATTGAGACGCCCATCCGCCCAGCGACTTGTAATCCGTGCACGATCGTTCACTGTGTACTCACTCACTCGCTCGCTTGCTTGTGCTATATGTATGTATACATATACGCGCAGCGAGAAAAACGCAACGCGAGCGCGTAGATAAAGGACAGCTCCAAGAAGGCGCCCCGATAAGATAACGCGAGTGCGACTCTTTTATGCACATGTATATATACATACATACACGTATATATAAGACGGGCGCTGCTGCTGCTGGTATATATATATATATATATATATACGACAACGTGTCCGCAGTGCAACGCTGCTCGTGGATAAGATATCAACGACGATGTGCGCGCTTTGTAGCGATCGCCGAGGTGTATCAAGTTGTGCGAATGATGAAGGTGTCTTGTCTGTGTGTATGTATTGTATGTGTATATATATATATATATATATATAATGTGATTTTGGTTTTGATGAATTCTTTCTTAATAGGGTGGAGAGAAAGTTGGGTGATTTGGAATGAAAGTTGAACTTGAGCTTGTTTCATTTTTTTAATTTTGTACTGCGTGAGATAAGAATATAAATATATATTATGGGTGTGTCTTGAGGTTCATTATTATTATTATTATTATAGCTAATCGGTCATTGGCCATTTACGGGCGTGAAAAGATATATGTGTATATAATATTTAGTTTCCTGAGATAACAGGTGAACCGCAATTTTGGGAGAACCGTACACACCCACACATACATCTATAACTCAAACCCCATATAGCAGGTACACACACACACATCGTTTAAACCTAATATTGACTCGAATAATCTTCAAACAAATATGTGCCTCCTCTGATCTTGACCTATGCGAGAGTAAACTGTGCACAATCTTCAACGAGCTATCATCAAAATTACCAACTAAAAATATACTTTTAACAAAAATTCTCCAAGTACAATCCTCTGCACGTTTCAATTACAAAGCGTTGGAGTTCAGTGACCCCACCAATTACATATAGCCGAAAATATAACTTCATCAAAAGAATAGCTATACTGGCCCGCTCTACTCGCGTTTCAACTTAATTAGATTTACACGGAAAGGCGCGCAACACTCACTGCGTGCGCGACCAAAGTGAAAAGCTCGCGCAGAGAGAAAGAGTCATTCCTCGTCGAGAGAATATAATTTTCCTCAAACGTATAGAGAACGTTCGTGGCGCGCAAATTTGCAAACACCGTATACACGTGGAGAAAATGATTAGTGCGTGAACCGAGCGAGCGTTTGATTAACAGTCGCCGGTTAATTAACACTCCACTTGACACCTGTTAGAGCAAGAGGAAACCAGAGTGGGAGAGAAAAGCGTGAAAGAGAGAGAAAAAGGAAAAAAATTAAGGAAAATTATTTTGATTTTTTCTTTTCATTTTTTGCACTGTTCTGAAGACGAAGTGGAAGTCTTTGTTTGGCTTTTTTATTGTGCGAACGTTTTCCCGTAATTAGCACGATGAAAGTTTTTCTTTCTGGGGGTTTAATATTCCGGACGTGGAAGAAGTTTAGACGGCAGTTTTAAATCGTTCACTATATATTTGATGTTGCATGAGTAATGGTGGAAAACGCGCGTTTTGGTCTGCGAATGCAAAGGTGTATATAAAGTACGAAAACGCGATTTTAATTAAATCATGAGGAATGTCAGATTAAATCTGCATAAAGAAGCTTGTTAAATCTTTAATTTAAGATTGTAGTAATTCATTATGGTGAATCTGTCAAAATAATGATGTATTTTTGTTATTAATTTGACGATTTTTGTAATGTATATGCTGGTCAGCTGTTTTTGTTCCAATATAATTTATGGGAAAACCTACTGAAAATCGTAATTTTCTTAGTACACTTTAAGATACCAAAATAATTTCCTTGTACACGCACATACTTTACAAAACTCCAGTTATTTCATCCCAGTCCTACGACATTTCCTCGGGCATACTCTCATAACACACGCTATTTGCACGCAAATTCCACAACAGCCTTTTGCATCTACATTAATTACACGCACAGCGCTCGCTTGTGCTTCTCTATCCTCATAACCACCACCACCATCACCACTACCACAACAACAGCACTATATATACCAACCCCCTACCAAAACACAACGATTATTCAATTACACGCGCAAACCCAAGACCAGTATCCCCTGCTCTCTCTCTGCGAGCATGAGGGCGAAAACAAACTCATTTCCGACGACGACTCTGCGCGCATCGTGTGCAACGGCAAGTAGCCCCGTTCCGGAAAACGAGCGACGACGACCGCAAAGCTCCAAAATATTAAAGCGAAACCTCGCCACTCCATACCGCTTATTAGAGCGCGCGGGCAGGCTCGCTGTATATATACGTTTGCTCTCGTTCTCTCTTCTTGTCTTGCCAGAGACGCTAAACGGTCAATTACGCGGCTCGCGAGAGAGAGAGAGAGAGGGAGGGAGCTGTAACAACCGAAGCTCGGCCGATTAACTCGTCGTGATAATTGATAGTTCGCTCGTACTCGCGCGTATAGCCGACCGTTTTCACCTGTATATGTGAGGAAGGGAAGGTTATAGTAGTATAGGCCGGATGCGGAGAGAATATAGCGGAGTTATCGATTGGAAGGAGAGAGAGAGAGAAAGGCCGCGTGTAACGGAGATGCAGTATATATAGTATAGTGGGATCGAGGGATCGGTAAACAGTGGTCGACGTTGACGAGGACGATGATGATTGCTGTGCGGGAGTCTCGCGTGATCCGTGCGAGAGGAGGAAGTAGATGTGTGGTGAGTAAATGTGAGGGAGGTTATGGTCGGTACAGGGAGCTAGATGAGAGGGGAGAGGTGATTACGAGGGATGCATGTATAGGGAGATATGGAGATAGGGGATAATGCGAGTTGCGTATTAATGTTTGCGGGATTGATGCATTATTGTTTGAATTTTGGAGAAGGAAGATTGGATTGGTGTGATTATTTAAATTGTATAGTGGAAGTTTTGAAAAGAGAATATTAAGAATATGGAATTTAGGTAATCCCTATTTATTATATGATAATTTTATAGGTACAACAATATTTTAATGTCAAATAGTTTTTATACTATATGTAATCATATCAACAATTGAATGATTCTATTAGTATTTAAAAGCTATCCGAAAACCACTTGAGAAAACCTTTGCACCTATCGCCTCAACACAATATAGCATTACACAAATCTTTTACAAACAGTCGAAAACGCAACAATATTCCATCACCCAAACGCCTATACATTTTTCAAACAACTTCAAAACCTCCAACCATCTTATCCGCATTCACCCCACACCCACACACATATATACACATCTTCCTCCTAAACTTTTCCACTCCTCGAGAGAAACCAATCCACGCAAAAGCTCTCGAATCCGAAAAACTCTCCTTCACACAACGCATCCTTCTCGTGCTTCTTTCCTCAAAATCAAAATGAAAATTCTTCTACTACTACTGCTCTCTCTCTACCTCTCTCTCACTCTCAGCTCTCGACAAAAGAGGGAGCCGGGAAATCCGGACGACAAATCACGACGTATAGTCGCACGCGCGCCCTCGAAAATAGAAGCCGCCGCTGCCGCCGGCTGCCAAGTTGTTGCCGCGGCAACGACACGTGCGAAGGGATGAATGAATGGAGAGGAAGGGAGAAAGCAAGAGAGGGAGAGAGGGACAGAGTAGTGGGTTTCTGCAATATTGACATGGCCGTCGTCTGCTGCTGCATGGTAGCAGTAGTAGTAGTAGACCTCCCTGTCCAACCCGTGTTTCTTGCTTATTCGACGTGATTGTTGCGCGTGATGTGTGTTTGAACGGATGATCATGGATGTTGAAGAAGGGAGTAATTACGCGGTGCGTGTATATATATACGGGAATATAATTATGTAAATTCGCGGCGTCGTTCGGATCACATATATATATATATATATATAAATCTTTATGTATATATATATATATATATAAACTGAATGTTAAAAATCTCTGCGAATTTGAAAAAATAAAAGAAATAACAATAATGTTATCATAATGCGATAACGATGCTATAGATATATACATACTTTAATAATTATTCTATTACACGAGGCGCTATAAAGTTAGCTGTGATGCTCAAGCCGCGAACGAGGCGCAACACCACCACACCTCCTCCTTGACAGCTCGAAATAATGATCCTTCGCCTTATGTAAATAAGAGCTTAAACGCGCGGAATATTACTATACGCGCCCTTAACTGACTGACTACGCTCGTTCGTTCTCTCAGAGAGAGAGAGAGAGAGAGACGAGGATTTAATGAAGCCGCATATACGCGTGGCGAAGAACGGCGTATCCTCGAAAGCTTAACCAACTCTCTTGGCCAAAGAATTTCGTCTCTCTCTCTTTTCCCAATGTTATATACCCGTGAGCAACGACGACGACGACGACGATGACATTTATCGCCGTTCTATTTTCAAGCCTCTCGTACGTAAACGTGTATAACAACGCGTGGCATTATCAACGCACTACTACTACTACAACTACGACTACGGCAAATTTGCACAATATAACCGCGCAAATGCGCATCGTTCAATCTGCGGAATTAACGCGACTGCTGGAGAGCAACGTAGAGTGCAAACTGTATATATACGTATGTGTGTGTGTGTGTGTGTGTGTGTGTAGTTAGAACGGAGAGCAGCAGCAGCAGTGCGAGACTGTTAATTTACCGCATTCAGAGACGTAAACTAGTACTGTAAATTTACGTTACTGGCGTGCGCGCGCGCGCGCGTGAGCTCAATGGCAAAGCGATTTTCATTTTAGATACACCATTGACTCTAATAGGTTAAATGGCCGTGTGCGTGTATATATATGTGTGTGTGAGAGAGAGAGAGAGAGCTCGTATACGAATCGCCTCGTATATTTACGCTGAAATGCTATTTTTACGGCGTGGTGGCCAGCTCAATGAGCGCGAGCGAGCGAGCGCGTGATGGCTGACGCGCTAGAATTGTACGCGCGAGTGTAATGGTCTATATAGCTGGCTAAGGATGTGAGCTAAATTCTATATAGTGAGTGATCGGTATATATACTATAGTGTCTTTATCGGTTATATAGCTGTAACGTGTAATGTAATGTGTAATGAAGAAAAAGCAATTTATATGGGGTACGATTAACGTTACGTTACACGAGAAAATGTGTGTGTGTGTGTGTGTGTGTGTGTGTATATATATATATATAAGACACACATATACAATAGTCGCAGCGTGAAACAAACACTAAAATAACTCTCGATTCTCTCCCAAACGACACGTCTACGCCGTGCGTGGTTATATAAATAATTTCAGGAAGCTCGAGCTTACTCACGCACCCAAACATATACCACCTCAACGCGCGAAAATCGCACACAAAAAGCCGAGCCAAATTGCAAGCAAACTCGCGCGCGCGTCATGCGTCTACCAACGTGAAAATAGCTCTCTCTCTCTTTACTTGTTCCCCGCACCTTAGTCGAACAGACACACAGTATATAGTATATAGCTCTCTCGCAAAAATCTAGAACAGAGATACGGGCAATCGACGTGTTCCCTCTCTCTCTCTCTCTCTCTCTACGACTTATCTCCGCCAAATTCCCACACACACATAACAGCTAAGAGCTAGAGTAAACGGTCACGCGAAAATATAATAATACTGTATATACGTCGTAGCAAGTATATAGAGACACATATACGTATGTTATATACTCTTATAAATCCGAGCCGCTAATCGTCGGAAGTCGCTATACGGCAGCCGCCGGATGTGCGTGCGCACGCGCAAAAAGAGCCGCACAGTTGTCGTCGTCGTCGTCTCCGGCGTGCCTGGCTGCTGTCCTCGCGAGTTGTACTTATGTGTGTATTATAGCGGGACGCGACAAGGCTCTCGACTCTCGTTCTCGTGTTGAGCGTGGGATGTATGTGTGTGTGCAATCTATGGGCCGTGAAACTGCTGTAGTATGCTTTTTTTGTGAAGCAAAGGTCGACGAGGGGAGACTCGAGGTGTTGGGTTTTTGAGGATGTTATATACGCACGTGACGATAGGGTTTGAAGTTTGGGAAGATTTGGTTGCGAACGAGGGACTATGCTTGTTTCGTGCTTAATTGTATAAGAAGATTGTGGTTTATGGTTGTACATTGGAAAAAATAAACTTTATTTAAGTTATATATTTATATACTAATGATCGCATTGATTGGTGCGGTAAAAAGTAAAATTAAAACAAAAAAATAATAAAACTGCGTATAAAATTAACTTTATTTATGGTTATACATTTAAAATGGGAATGTCAATTCGAAATTATCAAAGGGAAGATTTTTCATTCTTTTTATTTAATGGTATTTCTACCGATATCACGTTGGAAGTGTAGAATTAACTCGTTATTTCAAAGTTAAATGAAATGCTGCTGCGAGAAAAGTAGAATCACCAACTTACTTCTTCCCCTCGTCTCGAAATTACTATCGGGAAAACATTTTTTATTGCTTTTTTCGCGTTCGCACGTCACGGCTAACACGTATAGATTTATATAGAGAAAACAGCGCAGTAATTTCATATATAGAAATATATATGTATACGTGGTCAGATAGATAAGTATGCAATTATATAGTTAGCCGTCGTTTGCACGAACTGCTATGCTACATACACACACACATATATACTATATACGACGACTCGTCTGAAAACATCTACACGAGATGAAATGTTATATCTACACCGGTAAATCGCCGTGAAACACGCCACTTTGCGTTATATATGATTTGAAAAGTATTGAGAGCATTTCCGTCGCGACGTAATTGAAGACTTTAATTCAGACCAGCGTTCTTCAGCGCGTGATTGAATGATTTTGTCGTGCAATATCACTTAATTATATTGTTTACAATTAAATTTATTCTATTTATTCTGTTATTATACGTATACGATAACAAATTACTGACAGCATTAAGTCAACTATACATATATAAGCAAGCTCACGTAACATCTATAAGAAAAATCCTCTGTAAATCCAAGAGGAAATACGCCTAACCCAGCCGCTAACCAAACACACATTCACCGATACACAATCCCTTGATCCTATACCCCTCAACTCTCAACATTTACCCTCTGATACCCTACTCCCTCTATACACACATACACTCACACATACGCACGATCATTTCGCTCGGATCCACTTGGCCGCGGTACAAGGCAAATCTCCGCTGCTCCGCGTACAGAGAGAGAGAAACTCCAAAGACGCAGCAGCTGGCGAAAGGCTGAAGCTTGACTGTCTGGTGGATAACGAGATCCAATTTTGAGCCGCCGCCATACGTTTATACGAGGGATGCAGGCTCGCGCGAGAGTCGAATCCACGATTCGACGATTCGCAAACACAGAGAAAGAGAGAGAGAGAGAGAGACGTTCGTGGAAAGATAGAGTTGAAAAGGAGGGAGGAAGTAGAGAGACAGAGGAAAGGAGAAACGCTGAGGTTTAAAGGAGCGAAGCCAGGGCGAAGGGAGTTTATGGAGTGAAGGTAGTGGTTTCGGGACAGGAACGATGGTGATGTGTATACAGTTCGAAGGTTTCATTGCGATTGGTTGGGACCGAAGGACGTCGTGATTTGTTTTTTCTTTTTTTTTTTGTAAATGTTTCGGCGTCCTTTTTGTTTGGATAGTTAATTTAGGGAAATAACAGTGGTTTATGTTGACGATTGTAGAAGTTGTTTTATGTGACGATAACCTAGTTATTTTGTTTTCTTTTTTTTTTTATTAAAAGAAAATAGGGTATTGTGTATATATTTCTGGAAAATATACGTTTTTTTTATTATATAGTATGCAAGCAGGTTTTGTTATAAGTAATAAAAGTTATGAATATGTTGACTTTGTAAAAGTTTTAAAGCTCATTTCCGCTTTATTAAGCAATAAGTTTCAATGTAAAAATAAAGCAAGAATATACATATAACCGCACGAAATTAATTTTGCAAGGAGAGAAAAAAAGGAGAAAATAAGACGAAGAGATAACAAAACGGTGAACAATGAATTTTACTTGTAAGCAAAGGAATTTAATTATCCAAATTTAATTAAAAACATCAAAGAAAGCATTTAAGATTAGTGTTTTTGGTGGGGGCAAAGTCTGCGTAAATTAAATATGAAAATCCTGTAAATGACTAAAGTACAGAGTATACTTAGTCTCCAACAAAGGAGGATTTAATACTCGTGTACATTATGCCACGTATATATATTCTTGTTAAAATTAAGCTAAACTAAACTAATTCATATAATTATCAAGGTTGATATATAACTTCATTCCTAGAAATATGCATATTACACGCTATTACGTAAGATTAAAAATTCCACGAACCACCACATGCTCGTCATTTTCCTTTTTTACGCCCAATATAAAAAGTTTAAGAACAAGCTGCGAATTTTCATTGTGGTAATGAACGCGTGTTAATAAAATCTTTTACGTAGCTTGATAAAACTTAACGTAAACCTTGTAAGTTAATACGAGGATAATAACCACTGCAAAAAAGAACTACTACTGCCCAAGTCGTTGTTTCAACGAGTCGCTCAATGAAGAAGTATATGAAAAATGTATAACAACGAGCTTATATTATACACATAATAACCGCACGTAAACCATCTTATGCTCTGTATATATGTACATATATACAACACGAATTCTTTTCAATTACTTCACAACCGTGCGCGCCCGCGTCAAAGCGCTATTCAAACTTTCTTCCACGTTCCAGTATAACAATAAACCGTCTGCCAAGTTGCTTAAAACAGAGACGAAAGTGGGATGAAAGAAAAAGAAAAAAAGAAACGCCACAGAAACGACAGTAAAAAGCAAATTCTCACGCTGCTACCACTAAAGAGCAACGTTTCATTCATCGCTGACGAAGGGAATAACGGACTGGTACCATGAGAGAGAAGCTTTAAGAGGAGCAGAGGAACGAAGAAAACGATAAGGCATTACGATAGGAGGAAGGGACGAAAGAGAACGCGCTTAAACAAAAGGCGAATCAATTTGACTGGCAAACTCGAGCGACTACGACGACGGCGACGACGACAATGTTATCGCAAGGGGGACACCGAAGAAGGCAGCAGCATATAGCAGCAGCTTGGCGCGTGCTTAATCTCGTTAAAAGCTCGTAAATAGGAATCTTGCAGATTCGAATCTTCTTCTTTTTATTGAAGTGACGGTAGCGCGGCTATTCTTCTTCCTATTCTACATAAGAGCGGGTTAGAGGGTAACGACTTTTTGATTCTGAGATGACTCTTGATGTATATATGTATATAGGTCGAACGATGCGGCTCTAACCGCATGAATTTGAATTTATAGGATAACGGCAAACGTAAGAGCTCAAAACGTATAATATATATGTAGGAGTAGTTGAAGTTAATCTGATTATATAGTTATACGTATGTATGAATAATTTTCCTTTTCTCGTATACCACGTAATCAATTTTCTTACCCACCAGCAGCAGCTCTGTCGACGGTTTCTCTGGCAAAACACGGCTGTAACTCATACATACATACTATCCCCGAAAAAAAGGCCGCGAAAAATTGGAGCACCACGACATGATCAGTATGTCGTGTCGCCTTAAAACCCGCGAGAAATGAAAACAGACGCGCGAGCGTGAAAAACAGTAGTATAGTGATTCTTCCTCTCTCTCGAAAAATACATCTCGAGGGAGAAAGAGAAAGAGTAGAAAAGGGGTTATATACGCGACTTGCGTCGTCTCATGCTCTCTTACTGCTATGCGCTTCGCGACGACAACGACGACGACCCAGTGAACGCTTTTCTTTGAGGCGTGAAAAGCTACGACGTCGACCCGTTTCTATACTACTAGCAGAGCGGATATATCACAAACGAATGTGTTTTGTGTGTATATATATATATATATATACACACAATATATATATATATATATATATGTATAGTGTGGTTGTAGCTGTAGGAGCGCGTCCGATGAACTTTTTGTTTGCGAATAAAGAGTACCGGCCTCGCCGCCTCGCCCGGCTTTGTTTGACATTCGCCGAGAGAATAGAGTTGTTTGGAGATGACTGAATAGCGGCGGCGACGGGATGCTGCTTTGTGTGTTTAAGAGTGTTGATGCCCTTCGACAGTTGGGTATAGGATGAGATCCTGGTGGTAGGTGAGTAATATATTGTATCGGTCGTTCAGGTTATTATACATAGGGAAAGTAACGTGTTCAATTTTTGTGATATATATTGTGATTATAGTATAAAATACGGTGTTTATTAATTTACTTTTCTTTCATGGATTCTCACAAAAGTTTCCGTCAACCGATCTGCCAAAGAACTACATCCGCTCGCGGTATATATACACTCATATAGGAATCCTTCCAAAAACTAAAAATTCACATCCTCTCTTTTTTCCTCCTCCATATCTTCAGAAAAACACAGACGATACAGTTAATCTGGGACGCTCGGCTAATCAATTATCGAAAGCGACGAGGAGAAAAGTGACGAGGGTAAAAATTGTCTCGCGTGTATATATTATGCTCTCTTTTATACACTCACGCGCAGTTCCAGTCTGTCCGGTCCGTTTTGCTGCTGCTGCCGCACCGTCGACTTTTAATTCATATTATACGCGCGGTGCGAGTATAGACGACGTCGTCGTCGCCGGACGTCGTAGTCGTCGCGAAATATAAACGAACGAGCGGCTGTCGCCGTGGAAAAGAGAAAAACTGTACAAGTGCCCTGGCGAGATGTCTCCGTGTGTCGAGTGCGGTTGAGATCCGTTTCGCTTTTAATCGCTTTTCCTCTTTCTCTCCCTCAAGTTCGCTCGGTTGCGTTTGCGCTAGTGGCAAATTTTTGCTATGTTGTGGGTGGTGTTTTTTTAGGGAAGAATTTCCTTTGCTTATTTAAAAGTGATTTTATTAAACAATATTCAATTATATTAAATTTGAATACTTTTTAAATATTTTGCTGGAAATCGTTCATTTTTATCCCATTTGTGAAACGATTTTTTGAATATTTTTTAATTATTCTATGTGTCAATTCACGAACGAGAGAAAAATGAATGATTTCTAGAATATAAAAATATTTAACAATACTTTAATAATTAATCTATTTACTAAAGGAGTGAAATACATTTTCTCTATACGTAATACTGAATAGCACTGAACGAATAGACGATTGATTCACTTGTTTGCCCCAATATGCGACTTTTCATTGTTTATTTTAAGTGTAGTGTACAAAGTATCTGAGAAAAAATAGACAAGAAATATATCATTATCATCGACTCTATGTCAGTTTCCATTTATCAATTCCTTTCTTTTCCCAACTTTCTAACCCCCACGCCATTGATACACCTGCGTACAGTAATTTCACTCCTTACTATACCGAGTGATATCAAATTAATTTACATTCATCCTACCTTCACGCAGCTTGTTATATGTAACCTATTTTTTTTTCTTTTTTTATTTAATATTCCCCTTTAATTATAAAATACAAGTAGCCAGCTCGATCTGACTTCAATACCAAGAGAGATTTATCGCAATGGAAATGGATAAGAGGAAGGTTGCGAATATATATATATATATATATAGCACTATATATAAAAGAGGATGTGCTCTGAACTCGTTTGATCGAAGTAGGGATTTATCGATAACTCGTGTATAGGAGAAAAAAACTCTCAAAGTATCGAGAAAATTTACGTAATTCAATGCTGTAACGATTACGCGCGCGCGCGAGAGAGAGAGAGAGCGCAGCACTCGATTTTTCCAGGAATTTTAATTGGCGCTTGGCGAGGAGTCGATTGAAGAGTCGAAGGCACCACTCAACGCGTTCCGCACTTTTTAATTATCCACGAGACATTAAAACTGAATTATTAAAATGTGGAATTCAAATTTTATACATCGACGTGGAATTCAATTCAGCATTGAAATAAAAGGTTCTTTTGATCGAGTAAAATCGATATAAAATTAATATGAAATAAAGTATAAAATGAACGAAACTATATATATATATATATACGTGATAAGCGATCTCGCGTCGCGTTTAACATTTTCAATAATATTATATATACACATACATATTTCGTCGACAAACCTACAATATCCACGTAAAAACTGCCTCATAAATATTCACTTTTCGACCTACAACCGCGCGCAGAGAGCTCCGCTATACCGCGTGACTATACCATCGCGCGACAACACATTACTTTCGCGCTCGTATAACAGAAAAAAAAACACACATACACACGACGCATATATATATGTATGTACATGCTACCACCGACACACTACTGGCCGATATTTTTGTATTCCACGTGTAACTATACGTGATCGGCTTTCGCGCGCGCGCGTTCGCCGGAATTCGATATATACGTGCGCGTTTAAAATGGGACGAAAAATCCCGGAAGACGCGGCGAAGCGCGTGGGAGGAGGATTCGCGGCGAAAATTGAGATTCACCGCGTGGTGTTTTCCGTTACTGTGACTATAGAGTATATAGCGTGTTATACTGGCCAAGCCGAAGCATGCGATAAAAATAACTCGTGGTGTAGAGAAAGAGAGTTGTTAGAGCGCGGAAATTGCCAAGCTCTTCCTCTCGCGATCATTGAGCACGACGGTGGTGCGAACGGTGTATATAGGTATATTATGTTGTTTGACTACGGGTGACGCTAGAGGGCGAGGTGGATGATACGCGAATACGTTAAAAAAATAACGAGGATGTTGTGCTAGAAAGATGGAGGTTGTTTTTTGTCAATATTGGTGCTTGATTTTTATTGTATCTCAAAATAATTCATGGTTAGATTGTCTAATTAGATATAGCATATATGAAAGCCAACAATTATAAATGTTTTACTCTAGTGTAAATGAAGTTTTCTTATTTTTAATGCATTCTAAAATTATTCATTACAAATAACATTCCATTTCTCAACTGTAAAGTATTCGATAACACGCGACTTATTCATCAACTTTTCTCAGCTCGCCTTTTAAACATTATGCAATTTAAAATAAATGTATTAAGCTACAATTCCAGCCTGTAAGTACTTTTCAAAATAACCCAACAAAGCACAATATTCGCACATTTTAATCACCCTATTCGAATTACACGTTACCGAGCGCGCTCGGTTGTTCACCGCGGCGCATTCCAGGCGTATACATGCGCACACGCGCGCTAAAACGTCAGCGGAAGCTTATCACCATCCGCGCTCCAGGGCAGCCACAGCACACACCATCTATATATCTCCCTGCACACGTCGATTTCAAGCGCAGAAATATTTGTTTGTCGCCCGTGCGTGCACTCATGTGTATAATTATTTTTAACTGAAGCTACGATACATAGTATATATCGCACACGTGCTATGACAGTTTCTATCTCTCTCTCTCTCTCTAACAAATAACACGCGCGCGGGAGCATTAAACCCTGATCCCGTCCGAGGTAATTTAGAGATCAAAGTGTAATTCCTTGACAATGATGGGGCTAAACTTGTTTGTAGCGAGGAGCGGAACCCCCTCCCCCCTCCCCTTGGGCGGCTATATACTACGACGACGACGACAGCAACGTTCATTTACTCACTGGAGCTTAGCACTTAATTCCAAATTGGATAAAAGCGCGCGCGCCTCGAATCTGCTATTCAGCATCAAAGTTTCAAGACCAATCAGCGGCTTTATTTCCTTGGCGTGGTTAATCGACAGTAAGGAGAAAGAAGAGAGGAGAGAGAAAGAGATCGCTACCGCTGTGCGAAACACATCCTGTGCTGCTGCTACTACGTCGTGCCACGCGTGGGTAGCAATTGCTCGTGCGTATAGACTAATGGCCCGGCGAATTGACTTCTCTCTTTCGTGATTCAATTAAAAAGATTTGACATTCCTCCAAGTGCGTGTCAATGTCCTAAACTCAGCTGAGTTAGCAGTGGCTGTGATACATTTTTAAACATTATAAAATTTTATCTCTTAGCTTTATCGTTTTTAGTTTCACGAAAAAAGAAAAATAACGTTGAAATGATTAACGTATGTATACAATAATACCTCGCGGGGAAAATAAATGTTATTTTTGTAAAATCTTCTATAAGTTGAGTCTTCGTCGAAGCTTATACGTTAATATAATATTACAGTATAGTTATATAAATTTAGAAAGTATTGGATCATTTCGAGGAATACCTCGGCGACGAAAAGCTCAGAATAACTATATGTATAAGCCAAGAAGAAAAAAAAACTCTTCGGATATCCAAACTCTCGCGTCATCTTGTACGCCCACTCTTGCGCCTCGGTGCATTAAAAACATGCGGCAGCATCGCGCTCTATACACCCACTATATAACTATATACCAACCGCCCGTCAGATTAATAAACGCTGAATAATTAAACATGCAGCTCGCGCTTACACGAGAAGAAGAAGAAGAAGAAGAAGACGTACATGTCCGTTCGCATATATATATACCCGCATCTCCATAACGTACACTATATTACTATATACGCGACAGCCGCAACACGCGCGTGCGGTATTAATAAATCCCCCTATTGTCGCGCGCACACCTCAATAAAGTCATTGACACACGCATACTTACACACACACACGCATTATACGCGTAGAATCCAATGAAACAATCGCGACGTCCCTCCGGATGGGCGGAGGAGTACCATCATCACCTCTACCGACAGAAATAACTTAATTTCGCGCACACGCGCGTACATATACGTACTACTGCTGCTGTTAACTACGCCGACCGCTGTATACGCTGATAGTGTACGATTCGTCATGCACATTCGTCCTCTCTCCATCGCCGTATATACATGTACGTAAATATATATCTATATATACGTATGCCTACAGGGTTGTATAGTGAAATTAAAACAACACGGGGATATATTACCGGGTAAAGTTTACGCATAAAATTAAGCTGCTCCCTTCGCACATATATATAGCACGTGAAAACAAAAAAAGCCAAAAGGGACGGTCCTTCGGGAGGAAGTTTAGCGCGTTGGACTCTCACCATCGGAAGTATAATACATCTCTCTCTCTCTCTCTTTCTCTTTTAGCCCCTTGCAGAATGGCCCATCAAAATCCACGCCGCGAGGGACGTAAAGATGCGTCGTCGCTACTCCCACCCGAGTCCCCCTTCCATCGACCTGACGACGACGACGTTAAAGGCAAATTGTGCGTCATTGAACGGTATGTGTGTGTGTGTGTGTGTGTATATACGAGGGAAGGGCATAAAGGTTTACGTCGGCGCCGAGTGCGCGCACTTGTTTGAATCAGCGTTTTTCAGAGCGATTCCGCGTATTGAAGCCGTTGAGACGGGGGGAAAGTATACGATGGGAGGGCGGCGAGAGAAAGGAGGACGAAGGAAAAATGATTTTAAGTGCTAAAGTTCGCTCGCATTGTTTGACGGTGTGCGTGTATACATAAAAGAAGAGAGGATGAAAAAAACCGTCGTGTTGCATAAATGGATAGGTTTATTGTATATATTATATACGTATACAATATTATTTATATTTTACGAGTATATAATCTGTCGATAAAAGCTATTTAAATTGAATTTATCAACGCGATTACAACGTTAAATAATGTACTGTTAACGATATTTTTGTTATGTCGCAAATAGCTTTCGCTATATATTTTAACATCGCTTTTTATTATTATTATTATATCGACACGACTATACACAACGTAAACTTTCACAAATACAATAATAATAACAACAATTTTCCATCCTAAACCGCGTTTGGGCGCGTGGTTTCGCAAGAATCATATCTCTCATTCACTCTAAAACTACAGCGGCGCGCTGAAAGGCACCTAATATATCGTTATTGTTATAGGCTCTCTCTTCTGCGAGCTTATATATATATATATCGTATTTTATTTCAATCATAAACTTTATGATGTTTCACGACGGATTACTGATTATATAAGGCATTCATTAAGCGGCTATATAGAGAATGGGCGAACGAGCGCGCACGCGCCTCCTCTTGAAAGCAATATGCTGTTAAATGCAAATATATACATATATATAGAGGGAAGCTATCGGCAGCAGCAACAGCAATGCGCGGATGAGATGAACCGTGCGAGCATCGTAAAATAGACAAGTTATTGTTGTATTTATTAGCTGAAAATAAGATAATAGAAGCCGCGTAACGAGAGTGAATATACCTATATATCGACTTTTCTTTTATACGTTTTAAATTGATATTTCTAAATTCATACATAGCTATTCCTGCGTGTCTCGACGTTACGTATAACTTCTTTAATTGCAGGGAGACTTGAACCTCCTGTATATCCATCAATTCGTGTAAAACAAAACGTCCGACTAATTCATTCCGCTTCCTACTCGTCGTCACCGTACGCGCGCATCGCACAGTGTCAATGCCGCCGTCGCCGGTATATAACGACAATCAGATCCCCGTGCGAGCGCAACTCGCGTCGTGCACAAAGAAAGGGACCCTATATATACCATGGGAGAGAGGAAGACGACGGTGACTATACGACGACAAAAAGCCTCCCATCGGTTTCACCTCTCTCTCTTATACCCGCACATCTCCCTCACTCTCTCTCAACGTCTCTATATCCCGGCGCTTACAGCGACACTCTTCCGGGCTGAAATCGATTTTCGCGCGATCTCCTCCCCCTCATCGACACGCGGGGCTTACCGAAGGGGATACGCCTATACACAAGCTAACGTATATATGTATATATATATAAGAGCGAAAATCCGCTTCGCGGACTTTCTGTGTCGCATACGGGGGAGGGAAAAAAAAGTGCCGGGCGGCCGCGCGGAAGCTTCGCGTATACGTATAATGGAAGCACTTGTGCCGCTGCTGCTGTCGCCGTCGTTGCTCTCGTTTCGGTCCTTTGTTTTTTTTCTCTCTCTCTCTCTCTTTCTCTTGTATGTGTACGCGTGCGATTGTGTGTATATATATGTACGTTATATACGTCGATGTCATATCCTCGCACGATGGTGGTGTGTATATACGCAAGTGTCGATCGGTTGGTGATTTATATGTATAGGTATAGAGAGAATGCGAGAGGGTGAGAGAGAGAGAATGGAGTAAGATTTGTTGGGGATTTTTCGACGAGAGTAGACGACATGTGGCTGACGGATTTATGTATATATATCCGTGTGTGTGTGTGTCGATGACGGGATTTTTACATTTTTTAGATATAGAGGGATGGCCGGAGGTGTCGCGCTTGATGGATGCTTTTATTCGATTTTAATGGAGAGAGAGAGAGAGCTTTGAGTATATGGGAGGTGAGAGCTGATGTTCACAAAATTTAATTGGTATATTGTACAGGTGGTGTTGGTACGTACACACATTGATATATGGGTGTGGCAAAAGAGAAAGAGGAAAGATTTCCAAGAGGAAATAGATGGTTTTTAATGGATTTTCTTTTTTTTCAACACTTATTCTCGACTACGTTGAGAGTTATGAAGTATTTAGAAGTGTTCTATACCATAAGCAACTATACATGTGTGTATAAAGCATTAACGAAAGCTGTGCAAGTGAATAAAATATAATCTTACTACTCGTGTGAGCGAAACCGTTCGTTCAATTTTTTGGTTGTTGTTTTTTTTTCTTATTTTTGCATAAATAATAAGCACATACTACGCGTGCTTCCTGCATTTGCATAATTGATAAGTACAGACAACGCAAATAGCATAATGCGAGCAATTTAGTTTCTAATATATTTACCTCAAAGTTTCACGCCTTGTCATGAATATTCATGCCGAAAATAATTAACGACTTATCTCTCGCTCGAGCTGTTTTGCATTAACTTATACATATTATGTAGACGGCATATAATCATTTTGAATCGTGATTCTATTTCACCGTATAAACATGATTCCTATAAGATAACGCGTCTACGCGGCATTTCCCTCTCAGATAACCTGACATACAGTTTCTAAACATTAAAAACATCGATTTCTCGTGCACCAAAAATCAAACATATAATATATACATATATACCTGTCTATATTAAATTGCTGTATAACACTCAACCCGCACAAACGCTATTACAAACCTTTATTCCCACATTTACACGCGGTTATATCCCAAAACAAAAGCCATGTCCTAAAGACAACCGCACACCAACTATACACACACTATACGCGTATTATACACACTCTCCAGTTCGAGAGATAAATAAAAAAAAAAGATGCGCATACGCAAACCGCATCCAGACGAGCGCTCGTCGTCGTCGTCGTCGTCATGCCGCGCCCTCGGCGTTAAAAAACCTCTCACGGCTCTTCCCTCTCTCTCTTTCTCTCGCATTATGCTCGGCGCGTATTTATCGATCGTCCATCTCGATTGAATCCTACGGCGATACATACATACGTACATATACACACACAGACGTCGACGTATGGACGCAGGCGTATATGAATACACAAAGCCCCACACGCGCGCGTTGTATATGAAAAAAAAGAGCCAACCCTCTGGTATAAGAGAGAGAGTGTCGCACTCTCGCGCGATTTGCATATGAAAATCGAGCGCGCGTTGTTGTCGCCGTGAGCGTGCGCGCTTTATTTTTCCTTTTTTTTTTCGTCACAAAGTGCGAGAGGAGATTAATTGAAACGTCAGACCACCGCCAACACTACAGCAGTAGCAGCCACCGTCGCCGTTTTGATTTTGCGCACGTATATATATATATGTACAGTGCGTGAAACGCGACGACGCGTATATAGTAGCTTGATACTATATACATACAAGTGTACATAACCGATGATGATGGGTTCACGCGCGTGACAGTTTAATTGGGGTAGTTGAATGTATATACATACGTGGATAGGTCGTAGTACGTAGTTAGATGTATGTGTGTATGATGCTTTTTCGCGTCAGTGAGCGGAATGCTTGTTACGGATGCAGAGAGGCGAGTCGATGCGTTGTCTTAACGTATATGTACGTTATAATATATATATAGATATCGTGAGTTGAGCATTGGAAATAGGTCTGGGCAATAAAGAAACAATTGAATGGGATCGAACGTGACACTGATGGTTATCGAGCTGATATAGTTGTATCGATACATTGTCACCTTATGTAATAGTGTAATGAATAAAAGTGATGCTGATATACATAGGATGGTTGTTGATCTGTCATTTATAAAAAGATCATTTGTGGTTTAGAGTTAATAAACAAATTATTAGGTACTAAAAAAAAAGGTATAATGTTACTGAGAAAATGTCTATTTCGATTTAATTTCGCAAAAATGCAAGTTGAAGGTCCACGAGGAAGATTGAAGAAAACTTTTACAAAAGGCAAACACATTCAAAACGTTTCCTCGCATCCCCACACAATATAGATATACACTAACCAATACCATTTCATCAATGCATTTGCAAAATCTTCTCTCTCCTGCACTTCGCTAAGACGACACATCGTCTTCCATATACTTCTTGCTTACTCTTCCCAGAACTTTCATCGCAACTTCAAACCCTTTCAAGTGCAGCTCAAACAAAACCTCTCCCTCACACCATCATCTATATACATAACCCCTAAAAGAAAAAAAAAAAGAAATCCTCAGGCAATTATTTGCCTTTTAACTCCTGCCCATACTCTCTCTCTCTCTCTCTCTCTCTCTCGAAAATTCAATTCCCCGCGACAATATTATCGGACACGTGCCGTGTGCCAACCAGCGCATGAGCGCGTCGGCAAAAATTCCCCGTGCGCGCACGCGCGCGACTGGAAAAACAAAAGCCCCTGCGGGTAAAAGCCTTTATACTCGGGACGCGCGTGCACTCGCGGAAAAGCGTCCGGTGCAATTTGCCCGGCCGATGACACTTGTAAAAGGCCCCCCCGTCGTGCGACGTGAATTACCACGGCGCAATGCCCGCGAGGGCGGCTAGGTTTATTTAAGCTCGAGATGGACGGAGATGCAGAGAGAGAGAGAGTACGGAAGAGGGGGGGAGGGAATGAAGTTGGCGCGCTGATTTCTGAGAGAGAGACGAGCGAGAGATGGTTTTGAATTTGAAATGGAAAAAGTTTTGGTATATAAGTTGGGGGGGAATTAATGATTATTTGGATATGAAGGAGAGAAATTTTAATAAATTCTTGGCTTAAGATTAGTTTGGTTGTGATGTATATATGATGAAAAAAGTAGATATACAAGTGGTTAGATTAAGGGCAGAGTAGTAAAAGTAAAAACTGACAGCGAATGATTTTTTTTTCGACTAAAAAACGAACGGATTTCAAAACGTCGATACGCGAGATGTATCATCAGCTGAGGCAAGCTTTACGATCACTGCACTGACCATGAGAGTGTTTTTATTTTATATACACACTTTGAAAAAAGTTTCGCGGAAATTCGTCTATTATTTTTATAGAATCCGATACAAATAAAACGTCCCCCCTTTTTTGTCCATTCTCGCTAATACACTCTTCCAAAATAAATTGACCAAAAATAAAAGGGAGGAAAGAAAAATAGCCGCAAACCGCTCTCTCTCTCTCTCGTCCAATACACCTATATACTCTTTTCCATTGTTTGATTTTTCAAATTAACAAAAACTCTATTTGAAACACAAATACGAATCGCAGCTTGAAAAATAACGAGCGCGTTTTTGTTCCATATCACGTGGCGCGTCTTCCCCTTTTTGGGTTCCATATTCATTAAACACTGTGGCATAGGAGAGTAACAAAAACATTAATCACGGAGATGCAAGCAGAACCTCGCAAACTGCGATTTGTATAACGAATATCGAAACCCTGAAATCCTTTAACTTTCAAAATGTACATAAAGTCGATCATTTTTTGTTTTTTCTTCTTTTTCATCTATATGCTGTCGTGCCAATAAGGAAACCTACACGACGGCGATTCTCGCTGTATAAAATTTATCGGGCGTGCGTGCGCTTCCGCTTTTTTACCCTCCTCCTTCTTCTTCTTCGTCTCTCTCTCTTCCTCCATGCGAGAGAATTCAATTTCACATACCGTAATAAACTTTTGATTCATTCGTCGTACTTCCCGTCTATAATAAAAGGGAAAAATAAAACGAGTATATGCTATATGCGAGGAGAGGAGAGAGAGAGAGAAACTCAACGCGAGCCATCAAATCAAGATCGACCGAGTAGTAGAGTGTATAGTGTGCCATCGCGCAAACCATTCCTCTATATATATATATATATATCTCTCTACGTACTCTACGGTCCTCCCCCCCTTCTTCTTTCCGTCGTTCCGAAAAAAGCTCTTCGAGACCTCATTGGCCGCGAGCTCTATAAAAGTCCACGTGCATCCGTATATTTCCTTATACAAACTTATTGCGCGCGTAACGCGTATAGTCCACTTCGGTAGTTTGTTTACTCTTGCATTCGCTATATATATATACAATAATTCCCTAAGGCCATCCCGAATTCCGAATTTTTTTTCTGCTTGATCGATCGATTTACTCCCTCGACGGAAAAATATATATATATATCGTTTACTCTTTGCGTGTCGGTCAGCTCAAAAGGTGTCCGCTAACGATAACTGCAGAGAAATTGAGCGCACGCGAGTATATACGTGTATGTACGCGTAAGGAGAGAAAGGGCGACTATACACCGTAAAGCGGCTACAGCCTTCGCTTCTTGCTGTGCTGCTTTATTTTTGGAAAGGGGATTTTCGTGCATTGTGGAGAGGCGAGAGTGTCTCTCGCGCTTGGATATAGTAATTGCGCGCACGCGCGCGAACGCGGCGAACAGTTATAACGCGGAATTAATGGTTCGAGGTGAACGGGGTTGATTGATCGAAATTGCCCTGTAATATTGATGTAATGATTGCGCTTTTGGGTTTGGCTTGAGTTCATATTGTGGATCGTCGTTGTTGCAAAAAAAAAAAAAATAAAAATTAATAACAAAGCCAGGGTAAGAAATGATTTCTGGTCTGGAGATTGTATAAAGCTATAAGTAGATAATGCCTGATATTGGTAAAGGATGTTTCCGGGATTATGTTGAAGACAAAGGTATGATAAATATAGAACCACTGTCAATTTGTGAAATTATAAAAAGGATTGGTGTTGAATAAATATGGAAACCGATTTTAAATATTAAAAAAGATGATATTAAAGTAAGTTCTATGATTACATGAAATAAGTAATTATGATTGAATATAAGTTTTAGCAAAACCTTTTTCTCTATATCGCAACGTTTTGCTTTGGCAATTTGTATCTACTTCTCTTTTACAGATATTTTGTAAATATTTTACAAATTTTTAGAAGAAATAATATATTTAAATAACAAATTGTAACTTAAGCTTATACATATAACAGCCAAATACAAAAAGTATACATAGCTATTGATTTTGTTTACTGTTAATATTTTTAGAAGCATTGCAATAATTATTCAACATTTAATTGAGGAAAAATAGAATACAGTCGAATCCTTCAAACTAAATGAGAAAGAATAGACTGTGGCATGATAAATATGTTGAAATGATTTACTTAATAGTTAGAGCTATCCCTTAAGAAAATATGTTGTTATTACAGTTTTTGTTACCTTTATTATCCAAATAAAATTTAGCACCTAGTGAAAATTTATGAATTAATATGATAAGTAGAAAAATAATAAAAATATAAATTACAATAAATCATCGACCTTGCTACTTTTTAATGCCCTATTAAAAAAAGATATCACCGAAACACCATTATTAACAGTGCACATTTGCTAATGTCCTTCATTTAATAATTAAGTCTTTATCCACACACGTCAACGTTCGCAGTGTCCCTTTTCCAACTTCAAACCGCTCTTTCAACGTGGTAATTTTCCAAAAACCTTTTCTCCCACAAAGCTTCTCGCCCGTATGCGCATATGCGAAGAAGTAAAATTTAAAACGAACGTATTATTCCAGCCCAACTGCGTATATTCGTTTCGCTCGAAATAATCTCATAAACTACGTCGAGCGTAAATCCGTAGCTAAAAGAAACTCTAAAAAAAAATCCCTTTACTCCTTTCTCTCCTCGCCTAAAAACCTTGCACGCGCGTTCCCGCACTCGACCTGCGAAAATCGTCGCTCGAAAGGCCCTAAAACCGCCCCACAAAAGAATCTCACCTGCCCTATAAAGGAGAGAGAGAGAAAGAGCAAAAAAAAAAGAAGCGAAACCTTGCCATAAAAAACGCTAGGCCGATACCACGTCGTCGCGAGAGAAAACAAGGTAGAAAAAGATAAACCGCGAGGAGATCTCGCAGGAACAGCAGCAGCAGCAATGGTGGTGACTTGGTTTCTGCTCTCTGCCACCGCGGGATATCGGGTCCGGTCGCCCGTACAAGGCGAGTGCGACAAACTCTCTCTCTCTCTCTTTCTCATTCTTTCTCTCTTGTTCTCCAACAGCGGGAAGGAGAGAGAGAGAGAAGGGGACGTGGAAAACACGTGTCGTTGCGCCTGTTCGCTCGGTCGTCGTCGCATTCCCCGGCGGATTATCGGCGGTAAAAAGTTGAACGGGGAGGTGGGCTGGAGAAAGAGGTAGAGAGGTTGTTGAGGATTCAAGCTGCTGAGGCTTCGAGATGGAGTTCTTTTGAGATTTTGCAAGCATAGTTTCTGGGAGCATATAATATCGTATAAGATTGTGTCGTGATTCGGATTATATGGTAGTATAAGTGTATCGTCAATTTCTATTTTTACTTTTATTCAATTATGTAATAGAAAAGTTATATTTAAAATTTTTAACGTAATTTACAGGGATCAAGAGCATAATGGCCAGTTTTAGATTTGAAATTTTAGGTATCTCAATACAATAATTGTACAAAAAGAAAATGAGAATTATCGGTATTCACATTAAAGCATCCTAACCTTACCCAGCACATCAAAAAACTTCAACGTCCGTTTCTCCAGCAGCTAAAATGGTCACCCGTATATATAGCTACAATTCGCACGTACGAAATTCAACTACATCCCATTCCCAGTTAGTCGCAGCTCAAAATTCCTCGCTGCACTGTGCAGCAACTTTCCAAAATGTAATCCACTAACGATTAGCCGTGGCGGCGACGGCGAACCTTGGCTACGCCAAAATTACACCGCCCATATACTGAAAAAGAGAGCAGTACCACCACCGCCCCTCCTTCTCTAATTAAATTAACCTCCCACTGGGCGCTCTCCGCCCTGAAAAAGAACAAAACCTCTTCTAAAGAAGAAAAAGACGTTATATTTATCCCGCTTGCGCTCGCGGACAATTTAATCCCGTGCGTCTCTCTCTCTCTCTCTCTCTCTCTCTCTCTGTGGCTCATGCCTGCATTGTATTCCAACGAAGGGGTGAAAGACTGCGGTGAAAAGAACGAGGCGCGCGCGCTCACCCCTCAAGAGAGTGAGAGAAGACGCTCTCGATCCAGTTGGCACGTGGAAAACGCTGCTGCATCGATCGACGTGCGACTTTTGCTTCTTCTTCTTGGACGAGAATATATACTCCTCTGCGAAACGTCTTGACTTGAATTCAAGCGGAGAGAGGCGGGGTTAATTGGGTTGCCGAGATAATTTTCCAAAGAGGACACGACACGGTAGCATAATGCGGTTTGGGGGATGAGGGGGTAGCTGTATTAGACTCGAGCGCGTGCGAACGCTTAAAATGTCGTAGCTAGAGAGTGGGGGCACGAAGTTGCTTCTACGTGCGGATTAGCAGGGAGGAATGTGTTTTCGCGCGGACGGGGAGGAGGACGTTGGGTACAGGGAAGTGCCCACAAGCTGGTATTATCTCTTGAGAAAAGTTGTTATATAAGGCAGAGAGAAGTTGATGGGATGTTACCTTGGACGTTTATATATACCAGAGAGAGATTAAATGGTATACAGTTTGATAAACCGTAGCCTAACTTATCTTGAATATATATGATGATGATTGATGATTTATTAATGTAATATGCGCTATAGATGATCAGTATACGATAATCTATTGGATTCAATGTTTCATCTCGTACATAGCCAGAATGAACGACGTAGTTAATCATACTAAGCAGATATATAACAAGGGATATGCTGAGAACCCCAGTAGTAGCATTGTTCTTCATAGAAATTAACGCTTTGCATCATCCAGCAAAGGTCCAAACCCTTACATATCAACAACCCTAATGAAATCCCTAACCTAAACCTCTCCAACCGTTACCCCCCCATGAAAAAGAACAACCACCCTAGTTCACGATTGAAATTCCCAAACTACCCTTCATAGTCCGAACGACAGGAACGTGGCAAACACTCGACCACACCCTATATATACATATATATAGAAAACAACGCGCGCGGCAATTAATCCTGAACAGCAAGTGCACAGTGTGTATGTATGTATGTGGAATACTAAAACTACTACTCACCCCTAAGGGCGTCGGCGGTCGTCGCCAGGAGGCCGAGCAGACTGCGGCTGTGGTGATGGATCTGGTTGTGGAAGTCCTCCTTGGCCTGCTGGCGCAGCTGTTCCTCCATGTCGCGGTCACAGCAACGCCCGTCGCAGATCGCTAAAACACAGAACGGAAGAGGAAACAATTTAATTTATTGTCTTTTCACTATTGGTGTATATATATATATATATAAAAGGTTATTTGATATATTATTGAAATGTATATAACATATATATGTATAAGAGAAAAGTACGCGTAGAGTGGTGAGAATGGCGTGGGAGAGACACTTTCACGGTTAGTTTTGTCGCCGCGTAGCTGTCTGTCGGTGTGGAGTAATAAATAAAGCTCTGGGATAAGAGCGAGCTTAGCATTCCATTGAGCCATCAGTCTTGTCTTATCCTTGTAAATATAGTAACGCGACACACGTTGACTTATGTAGTCATGAGGGCCGTATATGTATACGCGTAAGTCGAAATGGATTTGAAAATCCGTATCGTTCTGTAATCCATATACCATTTTTACCACTAATTCAACCGATTGCACAAACATATAATCCACGTCTTATCGAAGCATACCATCGAATTCATGCATTTGTCCAAATTAACTCTATTATTTCAACCCACACACACACACACACACATATAAAACAACACAAAGCTTCAGCTATAGCTTACAATTCGAAATACACTCGACCTAACAACAGCTGTAGCATATAAAACTCTCAAACGTACTTGTACTACTACTACACAACCGTGGTGCTGCTGCTGCTGCTGCTGCTTGTATAGCTGGTCAGCGTTCACTCTCTGCTCGCAGCTCAACCCCGTTTTACCCGGGACTCAATCTAACAAAGAGCTTGCATAATTCCTGAAAACGCGCGAGCGCGCGCGTTCGCCTTCTACACTCTCGCTCTTTTCTTTCTGGGTCAGAAAGCAATAGTAGTAGTAGTAGTGGTAGTAGTAGAAGCAACGCGGCACGTGCACGCTTTCTTTCTTTCTTCCTTCCTTCCACGCGCGGGCAAATCAAGCGCTCCACACGCGCAAAACGAAGTCGAGCCTCCACAATGCACTCTCTTCTTCTTCTACTACTACTACTGCACTTCGGGAAGAAAAGAAGAGAGCCGCGAGACGGGGGCGCGAAATTGAAAGGCAATCCGCGAGCCTATAACTTCCCCCCTTTCTTCTTCCTTTCTCTGAAGGTACGCTAGGCACGAGAGAATTCTATCTTACTCTGGAGAGAAAGAGAGAGAGAGAGAGCGTGCGCACTTTGCATGCTCTTTGTGCCACTTGGCACGAATCGACTTTGCATTCCTTAATCTTTCGCGCCCTCCTAGCACACCTGCGCGCGTACAACCCCATTTCTCTCTCTCTCTCTCTCTGCGGATTATTCGATAGGGTAGAAAGAAGAAGAGCGCACGACGTCGTCGTTCTCTTTTCAATTCGCCCTCAGTGTACATATATAGAGTTTAGTTGTATGTATATATATGTATATACATATCCAAGGGAGCTGTATTCTTCGCACGCTGGGCGTCGATTAGACGCGAGCAAGCGAGCGAGCGAACGAGCTCTAGATTGGATTGGATCGGATTAGATGCGCGCATCATGAGGAGGTACGGGTTCACTCTCGCGTGCAGCGCGCGCATCGTCGTGCGAAATCCCATGTGTGTGTGTGTGTGTGGGACGATGAATTTTTGCACGCGGAGAGAGAGAGAGAGAAAGAGGAGGAGGAGTTTGCCGGGAGTTGATAATAGATTTTGAACGAGTTCGTTCTAATTCCGGGGATTATTGAGGTGCCGTGACTGGCTCGGATCGATAAAAGGTTGTAAGAGTGGAGAGAGAGAAAGAGAAAGAGAGAGCGAGGGGGGGAAGATGATGGTGTATGATAATGCAGGGATTAAGGAGTGAAAGGTTTCGTGAATCGGGAAGAGATGCGTGCTGACTTTTATGTGCAGTTTACGAAAAGGTAATGAAAAATATATAGAACTGATTCATTGACGAATTTTCGCTATGGTTCGTAATGTAAAACACGAAGTTGTTATATAGAGTGTGGCCAAGATAACCTGAAAAAGCAATGGTTGAAATTTCCCAACACTTATAAAATCTCATCTCTAATAGTCAGAAGTCAACTCATCAACGTCTTGCGACATCCATCGCACACCGAAAAAAGCGCCCCACTACCACCCAAACGGACAAAAACCTCTCTTTCTCTCTCTCCCACTCATCCCATTCATCCTCTCAGGCTATTCATTCACCCACAGGGGGTCTCCTCTCGTGTTCTGCTTTCGTCTCTCTCTCTCTCTCTCTCTCTCTCACGCGTCTTCGCCTTTCATCCCCACGCCGCTCTTTGAGCGCGGCAGCGACGACGACGACGACGACGCGTGCGCTCAAAGGTAATTAATCCGATTAACAGAGCCGCCAGAGCAGTATGTACGTGCTGCAAAAAGCTGTGCTGCGCGCGCAACGCGGCAAAGCGTCTTCTCTCTACTCTCTCTCTCTCTCCTTTGCTCTCAGGCCTCGTGTCGATTAATTTCATACTTGTGTCGCCGTCGTCGTCGTCATGCGAGGGATGGAAATTACCACGACGATGTGATATTGAGTAAGGGTGTGTGTATATATGTGTATGTGAAGAGAAAGAGAGTGGAGTGCACTAGAGACTTAATGGACGGGAGTAACGTACGGTGCGGTTTGTAAAAGAGAGAGAGAGAGAGAGAGAGAGAGAGAGAGAGAGAACGTAATGGTGTAATCGGTCTGATTTCGACAGAGGGGAATTGAGATTAGTGATGTAGTGGTGGATTGTATCAACGGGGGAAGACGCGATGCTGATGATTTTAATTGCGAGAATCTGATCATCGGAGTGAATATATGCGGGATGTATATAAGTGTGGGAATTTTGCACAAGGACGGTGATTCCATTTACGTCATTTTGAAATTAAGATGGTAAATGTAGATATATATATTGGAAATTAAAAGTATTGAAGTGAATTCTTTAGTGACATTGATTTTCGTAATAATAAATAATTCATTTGTTATATTAAATCGTGTTAATCATATGTAAAACATACGAGTGAAATGTAAGTAAAATAATATACATTCGCTCGACTCGCGAAATACATTGTATTACATACAAATCGTAACAATCGCTCTCGAACACGCGGATAAACCGATGGAAAATTTATTCGAGATTCCAGCAGAGAGTAGAGCAGAGTTCCATATATATAACAAGTTCGGACGAAGCTCTTAACCGGCTTTTCTCGCCGGCTAATCCGTTTACGCGCAGTTTAACCGACGGCAGTAAACTGTTTCATTGTTCGAGATCGGATTATAATCGATCCGATCTCTCGACGAAACATTCTTTTTTTTTCCGCGACGAGAGAGCGAGCGGAAAAACTGATTTCAATTTCATATAAGACCGATGCAAAACTCATTTTTTTAAACCATTTCTTTCAATTCTGCATAATCAGTTTAGAGAGACGAGGTTCTATTAATATACACCTATATATATATATAATTCGAGTTATTTCATTTCATGCGTATTCACCGTTCACCAATTATTCCCGAGATCTATCTACAAACTATTTTCACGACCGCGCGATCCATGCAAATTTCGCGAAGAGAGTGAGAGAGAGAGGCGCAGTAGCGTATTACTAGCAAAAAATTCCTCGCATTTCACCGCCACTTCGTAACGATTTGATTTTTTTTTTTTTTTTTTTTTTTCATCACGCATATATATGCAGGTGTAGTTGGATATACGTGAGCAGCATGCGCCCAGCGTCGATCCGTAATCCGTTTTATTAATTAAGGCATCTTCTTTCACTGATTCAATAGTGTTGATTTTACGTGCGAATGTGCGGCATCAGAATTTATCATAGGGTGTGCATGTAGGAAACCGATATTGCTTATTTTTGGATTGATGAGTTACCCCCTGTCTTCGTATACGATTCATTCAATTACATTAAATCAATAATTAAATTTATTTCATCTGCAACACGTGTCGAATCAATCAAAACCATATCATGATATATTAACAAAAGTATATGATATCGTTTTTATTTTTAATCGCACCGATGAATTGCATTCGCATATTGAGTACATATATATATACACACAGAAAAATCTTCTCTCATTCCACACAATTCCACACAAATTCATCGTTCCGTATTTGATTTCAATAAAGACAGCGGAAAATACGATTCCCCAATTAAACATCCGACAACGTAGCGACGACGACAGCAGTAGCAAAGAGCAGAGCAGCAGAAGCATATATATATATAACAGCAACGCAACTCACACACGCGTGCGAAATCATCGGCCGTGAAAGGATTAAAGGGATGACAAACGCTTTTTAATCCGTTGCACAGTTTCCACGAGCGACATTCAAATGTCATTCGAATTTCCCCTCGCAATCGTTCACCCGATACATATATATTATATACAAGGCCGAGAAATGAATCGATCGATCGTTTTCACGCGCTCGCAGCGCGTGTTTCTCGTTATACATACTTCACCCTTGCTACTTTACTCTCTCAGCGCGCTCGTAGGCACGCGAGGATAGCTAGGAATTTAAAATTTCCTTCTTATCCCCGCGGCCATCGTGGCTAAGGGTAATAAAGGCTAATTGTACTTCCGTTCTCTCTTAGTGGTACGTGTATATATATATATATATATATATAGATAGGATTGCAAGCGGGTGAGTGTGTGAGGGGTCGCATTATGTGGCGGTGTTTAAGTGAATTAATCGGCGGAAGAGTTGCAAGCGCAGGGTTGTAAAGCGCACGCGCGTGTATATGCGAGCGAGCACAAGAGAGAGAGAGAGAGAGAGAGAGGGATGTAAAGGGAAGATTCGGTTGTTAAGTTCGTTCGCGGAATGTACAATAGGCTTTAACTTTTTTCTTCCCCCCCCCCCCTTTGTGTGGGTAATGGGAGAGTTTTCAGGGATAAATATATGTACTAGGTATACACATGGAATGTTTGAAATTATATCGCATGAAAATTTTATTTCCATATACTTGCGGGTTGTTGCACCGCAGCTGCTCGTATACATATTGTACACTGGGTTCACTTAGATAATTAGCTCTCTAATAATAAAAGTGTCTCGTTAAATTTTCTTAATTTATGAGTGACTATAAAAAAAAGTTAGAATTGTTCGAAAAAAAGAAAAAATTACCTCGTCTCATTGAAAAATTACAAGTAACAACAACAACAGCAGCAGCAGCAACTTGAAGGGGATCTTTCTCTCCCAAGTATACTTGTATACACTATCGGAGAAAGAAAGAAGAAAAAACATTATGTGTTTTTTTTTCTTCTTGTTCTGCACTCGACCGTAGAGCAGCGCTCAAGTAAACAACAACGACCTCGGACAACAAAGCACCGCAAGCCGTAATCACCGATCGAAAAATCACCGGAGCCCGCAACAGAACTAATTGCCTCCCCCTCACTCTCTCTCTCTCTCCTCCTACCCATCAAAAACCTCCAACTAACTCTCCTGTATAGAATCTCCCTCAGGACCATTCGCAAACTCTCGTCGCTCTCTTCAACAAGACAATCGCTCTCTCTTGGAAACCGTCCATCGAACATCCCTCACTCTCGTGTGTGTGTGTGTGTGTGTGTGTATATATATATATATATATATATATAACAAAAAGGAAAGGCACGCGTTGCGAAAACCGATGGATTTTAGGTCGCCACGCGGCAATTGCACACGTTCTCTCTCTCTCTCTCTCTCTCTCTCTCTCTTTCAATTCCCGATTAATTTGTCTTCATTGAGCAGCAATGAGCGCAACGAGTATTCACGCGGATTCTCTCTTGACCGCGAGATGCGTACTTATATACGTATGCATAAACGAATGAATGCGAGAAGCACGCCGCGATACATACGCGTGCCGGATTAGCAAGATATGTATTACGTACAGTCGCGCTGGGAAATTTTTCCCTTACGGGTAGTTGTAGAAAGTAGTAGTAAAACCAACAATTTTGACACATTGAGAACTCGTATATATATATATGTGTAACATGTATATACACGGAAGATTTATTAACACGTCGAAGTATAAATGTATATAATATAAACACATGCAGGCGGTAACTACACGTTTATGTAAGTCGGTTTGTCTAAATATTGAAAGCAACCCGTGACAGTCGTCGGTTAGATCGATCATGCGCGTCGATTGTTCGTAAAAAATTTAATAACGCGCGTATGTATATATGTATGCGCGGGTAACGATCAATTTCAATATGTCAGGCGGGAATATTTTTCGCGTCAGATAAATAACAAGCGAACCCATTCGACGTTGAATTTCCCATAAAAATATCCATCATATACATACATATATATACCACGCTCCAATTCACCATATCTATATATAATACCCTATATAAACTCGCTCAACTATAAGCATTGGCAAACATTAATATGTATACACACAGTTTATTATACGTATGTATGTGTATATGTGTCACAAACCACTCAATTACCTATCACAGCTACCGACATCATAATCTGCGCCGAAACTCGTCCATTGCGGAGCGATAAAAAAAATCAGCGCCGCTCGTAAAACCGTCGCGCCCGGCTGACTTTTTAATGGGCTTGTACGGGCGCGTGTAACGCTTTATCTCTCTCTCAATTTCTTTCTCTCGTCCCCGTTGTAGACAACGACGACGACGACGACCCTTAAGAAAATGTCACGCGCGCACGCGCTCGTGCGTAATCAGAGAGGATCTTCTTTCCCTGTGTAGGTGTATATATATACATATATAGAACGACGACTACCGAAGTCTGAAGTGATGCGGCACGGGTATGTATAAATGCGTGTACGTGCATACTTTGAATTTGAAGACAAGACGCGCGGTTCGAGGTGACGAAGTGTGATGTGTTATGATGAAAATGCGAGCTATGAGGGTGTATATATATATAGTTTGCATACATTTTGGTTGTTGGTGATGGGAATTTATTGATCATGGGGTATGTATGTATACATAGTTTTTTTGTAAATATAAATACAATATATGTGCTTATTTTTTTTAGGACCGATAGTAAAAATTTATCAACAGAGAGATCGTTTGTTCGATTTGAACAAATATACAATGAATATTTGCGTATAATATAGAAGGATTCTACGAATAAAAGTATAAAATATATTGAAATATATATTTCTTAATGGTCTATTATATTCTGTATAGTAAACGAAAATAGGACTGTAATTAATATTCCGAATAATAATCATCATCGCTATCCAACGACAACCGGACATAGCGCCGAAAACAAAATTCCTCAATATACACAAGAAACATTAATAACGAGAATAAAAACAATATTTAAAAAAAAAAGAAAAAATACCACAGCGTTTAAAATAAAGTGTGCGTATCGGATAAAGAAAATCCTGCGTGTCTTCAAATAAATTTCTCACAGGAATATTCTAAGCAAACACCGAACCAAGAGAGAACGGCTAATTCTCTTCAAATATATCTCGTATATATATATATACACGTATAAAACGGCACACAGCTCGGGACGATATTTCACTCTTAATGAGATAGCGAGTCGCCATAGAAATCGGATTATCGTAAAGCATTTTGCCACTTCCCCGTAATACACACACTCACATATACACATACACATTTCTCCTCTATATAAATACAACACGCACACGCAGCAAGTAAAAGAGTGACTCATTTCCGAATACCGATTTATGTATTAATTTCGGATTAGTGTATCTTAATTTGAATTCGTCTGCCGGTTCTCGCGCGAATTTAATGCGCCAAACCGGCGATTTGTCAGTGTGTATATAACTATATATATATATATATAATACCACACTACCTGTAACACGCGTGTATAAATAACGGTTAACAGCGTCGTATACACACATATATGTATACGTGTAAGGCATATTGGTGACTCACAATTTTTTTTTTTTTTGCGAACGTTACGTAATTATGGCTTTTTCCATGTTAAATTTGCACGAGAATGGTGTATACATTTGTACGCAGTCGTGTAGGTTGCGTGACCGCAGTATAGAGAATTGCGCGTGTATATGTGTATAATACGTTAAAATAATCGGTGCGCGCGTGCGCGCGGTTCGGAGTAAGTGTAGCGATAGTGAGCAAGCAGGTGCTTATAATACGAGCGAGGCTGCTTTTAGAAATTTGTTATTCATTGGCTTCGTATACGGTTATTTATATCGCCTCTGACTGAAAACCGTTCATCGAATAAAAAGCAAAGGGTGTGTGTGTATATATATATATATATATATATATATATATATCTATATATATATCTCTGTAT
>JAWWEQ010049019.1:0-14447 GCA_035583055.1 Torymus tubicola
CGACCCCGAAAACCCTTATATCACCTATGACTTTAAATATATGTGCAGGTAAAAAATGTGCCCCTGAAAGGGTTAACCGATTAAATGGACCGTATTTTTAACTGTTTTGGTGCGTTACCTTTGATTGCTTGTAACTTCCTGAAAAATTAATATTTTTCAATGAATCAGGGCTTAAATTTTAGATTTTACTGTGTATTTTTATAATCTTTATCATAAATATTTGCAATATGACACTCAACAGAAGAGACATCATTTTTTAACGAAATAGGGGATAATTATGATTGAATTGCGCATATCGCAAGGAAAAGGTCCCATTGAATGAAATTGTCAGCTCTGGGCTTCATTTTTAGGTACCAACAATCGACCCTCCAATGCCCGCTACATTCCGTTTCCTGCAGTTCAGACCTTCTCCTTGTAAGTCTCATTCTACGTAAAAATTTTTTAATAAATATTGAAATAGAAATTAATGTAAATATACTTTTACAATTTTTTATTGTTAAAACATACACCTAGAAAAAATAATTTTATGCAGAATGAAATTTACATGGAATCCAAACACGTTGATCAGAATGCTGTAAAATACTGTTCTTCACTTTTTCATAAATATCTTCATAAGTGTCTCCAAGAATTACATCTATAAGAATAAAATGTTGTTAAAAAATAATTTTCATTACATATCTTTTTGTTTAAAAAAAGACATAAAATATAAAAACGTTATTGAGGTTTTAATATTAGTACAAATTTTTACAGATTAAATTTTTAGCGCAAATTAAATATGATCCAATAAGGAAACGGGATTTATAATATTTTAAATAGAATTTTTACACTGTAAACATTGTATAAGGGGGTAATGATTCTACTTGGGTAGCTATCACGTGGACGGAAAAAACGCGTACCATACACGACGTGTACGTTCTACAGCGCGACAGTGTAGATGCCGTCTGACGGTACTACTGCCAGTGTGACGGCGGCTTCAACCTCGCTCGGATAGAGCTTGCTGCTCTTTTCAGTGGAGCTGGCTGCTCCTGTCCGCTGCTTGGCCAAGCCGTCTCTTGGACGTCTACAACATACCGCTTCACATTCAACGCCACGCAGGATACACCCGGTGGCTTTTTCCCATCACCTTTCTCGGAGATAAAGCTCCTCTGTTCACCTAAATAATGGAGAGGGTGTTATTCGGGAAAGAGAAAAGATCTCCAAATAATCGTGTCAATCACATGAGCCGCTCTTTCTTGCTTCTGAAACTGTACCGTGCCTGACACTGACTTCACCGTTGCCTCGTCTGTTGATCAGGTGAACGACTCTCCGACGCTTGTTCACTTTCTTGCTCTCTCTTGCTTCCTCTATCCATTCTCCTTTGCTGTTCCGTAATCCACGTGGACTGCTCCAACTCGCGTGGCTCGTGCACCCCCAGCCAGCGGCAGATGGGGCAGTGGCGAATCCTGTCCAAACACAGAGGATTCTGGAGCGGCAGCGGTCGCCGCTCCGCGACCAGGACCACTTCCACGATCGGACGCTCCTCCCACCGGACACGAAAGCTTGGATGGCCTACTCCTACTGCAAGCAGATCCGGCAAGCCTTCTCCATTTGCGCTTTCGGACATGCATAGGCCCTCGCCGCCTCCTCACGCTGGAGCTGGTCGCGGCGCGTTATCTCTAACTAGAACTTATTGTTGATTAATACAAATTTCAATGCTCGAATCGTTAAACGTCTATCAAGAAAACAAGTATGTTTGACTGTCTTAGTAAAATTCTATATTTTTCCAATTTTAATTTTCTTTTCGATATACTATTGTAAATCAAAGAAGTTTTAGTCTCACAATGTGAAATATCAGATAAATTAGCTTAACTGTCGATAAAACGTCTTTAGAACTATACTAGATTTCAGTTAATGATTCATTGAACGGGATTTTACTAAAGGAGAACAATCAGCTAAATTCGCATGAGTTTTAGAAATCAGTATAAACAAAGTTCTTATTCTACAAAGATAAATAATGCCTACATTATTTAAATAATTTGTTCTTTGAAGTATTTTCTGTTCTTAAAATGACTCAATTAAAATCGGCTTCTTCATAACGAGTAAGTGGATTATAATAACAAAATCACTAGATGTTATTTATTTCAAAGTTGATGTTAGCATTGTGAATTGAAAATATAAATACAATAGTTATGAATGTGACTTTACTGTTTCTTCAAAACTTCAGAAGGTCGGCGCATCTCGTCTCTACGATACGCCTGACGGATCGTACGGCTGCACCCTTCGGACATGCCAGAGAAAGGGAGTCAGCTTCACCCTGCTGATTTTCACCGCTGCTGTTCTGTCTTCAGGGTAGATTCCTGTCTAGAAATACCATCCCAATTTGTATGCTTGCATGAAAACTCCTAGCATCAGCAACTTATTGCTACATAGGCAAACAAAGCGCCTTCATCCTTGCCAAGTGTATGCAATGCGTTACTCAGACTTAAAAGTGAGTGACGTTTACCAAACCCTTTCTTGGTACCAGTAAGTGTAAGGTATGTTTTTTATGCTCTACCAGTATAATTACCATTTTAATTCCTATAGTAAAATCGGTGTCAAACGCTTTAATTCTGTAAAACTAAAAATATATAAATATAGACTTGCTATGTGCGAGAGAGATGAAATGACAAAAAAGGGTATGCGCGGCCTATATAAAGCCTGTTGAGCGGGCGGTTTGGTCAGACGGAGCGTGGCCCTCCTAGCGGTAAGTTGCCTGAGACTACGGATGGGTGGATGCTCTAGTGGGCGGATGATATTTCGTCACAGATAGTGATATTTGGCAATAATAATAGCTCGAGACTCATGCTGCGCCGAGATTACAAAATTATAAGGTGTGTGCAAGGATAGCAGACTGGTGGTTGCTGATATTATTTGGAGGTAGAATACTCGGCCTGCACGTAACATTAATGAGGAACTTTGTTTGTGAAGGCCGAGCATTGTTGAAGTAAATATTGAGGACGACAAAGAGAATAGACTGGAATAATTCATTAATTATTTAGTAATTTTTCAGCGTTATCTTTTTGTCATCGAAATATGTCCGCGACAGAGGGAAATTTGTTGCTCGAAAGAAATTTCGAGAATAAAAGTGAAGTTGCGTAAACATTTGCGCGAGGGAGCGGGTTTATTACACGCCTAATGATTTTGGCCACGCGCATGCGCAGTAGCCAAAAACAAAAATTGAAAAACCACTATCGCGAATTCGTTTGCTCGTTCCTCGAGGAGGCGGACACATTCGCGAATTTTGGTGTTGCTCATGCGCAAAAGGCTGGAAATTGAGATTTCCGTTTATTCACGCGAAATTATTGCGCATGCAACGAGTAAACGGACACACATAGTGCTGTGCATGCGCAGTGGGCAGCAAACGGAAATCTCGCTTTCTTCGCGCGGAATCGTTTACTCGTGCGCCAAATAGGTTAGCGTAGGCATTAATTTTTGGGATGCGTACGTTCAAGAAATGTAGAAATAAAGTAAATAATTCATCGAGAGAAATATGTTTGCGCAGTTCGCAGAGAGCAACGTAATCTCCGAGCAAGCGGAGAATCGGAACAAAAGGTCTAGCGATTAGAGACCGAACCACCAGCTGGGGAAAATTGGTGTTTAGTAGTCAGTGGTAATCCATAGTGGTGCACACACTCGAAAGCAGTATTAAAATGTCGTCGACCATAGAAGAGGCAGTACAGGATTGGGTTGGCTTACTCTCACGGAATAAGATCGACAGCCACCTGTCCCACATGGAAATGAAGCGACAGGGCACCCTATTCAGTCTATTGGATAGGGCGCCCTGTCGCTTCATTTCATACGCACCACAAAATTTCCTGGAGGCAGAGAACTTGAACCAGATAATCGCACGACGAATAACGCTCAGAAAAGAGCTACTCAGAAGGTTCGTCGTTCGTGTAGCTGCTACGCGTGCGGTCTCCCCGAACATATCGCGCGTTTTTGTTCAAGTGGTTTGGGAAACGCGAACAGGGGCGAGTAGACAGAATCGTATACGGAAAGTTCCTCGAAAGACGTTTGCTCCAAAGTGAATTTGCTTGAAGAGACAGTTGGTCCATGACAATTTCCCGAAGAAGAATTTCGTCGAAAGAATACTTGCTCGAATAAGATTTGCTCGAGGGGACATTCTCTCGAAGAAATTTTTCGTCGAAAATATATTTAATGAATATTTGTAGATGTCAGCATAAAGACAAGGATTTTTTCTTTAGTCAAGTGTAACTTGTATTAATGTACCACTTTATAAACGCGGTTTACATGGACAATAATTGATTATATATGATTAATATATTTTTTCTTTAGGTAATAATTTTTTGAGAAATTGATCTTTCGAGCAAGTATGCTTTCGAGCAAAATCCTTTTCAAATACATGCGCACCCCTACACTAGTGGAGATCCCTAAAGAAGAGGTCACCGTGCCGGAGGCGACAGTCGCCTCGCCACGCAGGAGTTGGGAACTCCCTCGCTAGACGAGAGTCTAGGAGAAGCCTCGACTGCTCGCTCGCCGGACGCAGAGACACGATGGTGGCACCGTCGAACTCCAGTTAGTCACAGCGCTTAAGAGAATTTCGTAGCATCCAAGAGTAGAGGGGTACCGTTAGCGGATGGAAGCCGAAGACCCTTACTCGGTCACGTGATGTGATAGCATCAATTATATCAATTACAGGAGCAGGACTCACTCGCGACATACGCGTCGCAATCATGCCTAACCTAGATGCAGACTGCTATACGGGAGTCAATTTTTTACGTCAAGCTAGAAGTAGCCAGTTTGACAGCCGATACCGGAGCAGTGTCTGCCATTGGGCTGGAGGACTCTACGGACCTTCAGCGAGAGGAGCTAAAGCTCATGGTGGAGAAAATTTTGAGTAAGTTTCCTCCGGGTTGCGTGAAGAACGTAGCGCATGTAATTAACGTGCGAAGTCCTTCAAGAGCTGATGGTCGAGCCTCGGCGTGATGCCTCCTAAGAGTGATGGCTCATGACGATTCTGTTGTGATCTGCAGAAGGTAAACGCGGTCACCGAACCAGACGCTTATCCTCTGCCAAATATGCAGGATATTCAGAAAAAGCTGAGGAAGGCGAAATTCATCTCCACGTTAAATTTGAAGAGCGTATACCACCAGATTCCTCTAGCGGAGGGAGCGCATGTTGAACGGGACGTGGCTGCTGGGTTTACGCTGAACGGAGATTAGTGCGTTTTCTGCAAGTCCGAGATAGCGTACTTGGGAGTTTTGACGCTCTGTTATTGCGATGCGACAGAGCTGGCGTTACGTGCCAGCTAATGGAAAATCTCGACCTACGCGTGTTATATTTGCATGATTCTTTGATTTTAATATTGAATAAATTCAACTAATTGTTTCGTTTTAATTACCGAGTCACGCGTTAACATTTAGCATTACCGACTCGTTCATGCTTCCCGAATACCGTCCAGCAGTTAGCCAACAGTATCGCCTCCTGGACGAACAACGTTAACGGGAAAGTAATAGAAGGATAAACTACTGTTTGTAAACAAATGGTGTAGACAGGAGAACCGGCTACTACGGGTCAGTCTAGGTGGAGCCAGCAGCCTAGAATTCTCGTGTCGGAATTAGCAGCTGTGTTCTTTCCGCCCTAAAAAAAATTAGTTGAAAAATAAAAAAAAATTTTAATAAAATAAAAAGAATTTTTAGTTTTAATAAATTCAGTTGAATTGAAATATGCCATCTATTTGACAATGCTTATAAAACTGCGATATCTTTGAACTGTGAAAGGACCGCTAAGCACAATTGATAATTCTATTTTTCGTAACGTGGTATTCTGCGCACGGAAAACAGGCATGCAATGTCAGGAATCAGTTTCTTAAATTCGTTTTAGTTTTAAGTGAGATGTCTATATGGTTTATATATTCTATTTTATGTCGCACTTTAAATACTATCTTCTCCTTATTTTGTTGTTGTATTTATAGTAAAATGTAACAATAAGAGCAATCAACATAAAAATGTTCGACATAAGCATATATATTTCTCATTTTAAGAAAATTTGATAAATAAAAAATTGCTCTGAAAAAGGTATTATTTATTTTGTATTTTCATTCCCTTATCGAGTATACCTAAACTTCTTCTACAGTCCGGAGACAATACCATTTATCTTTTAGTAAATTATTAGAATGTTTCGCATTATATAAATGTTGACAATAAATATTTGCTTAAGATAAACATAATAAGCTTTATTATTCATTTCGAATATTATTTTCTGAAACGCTTGTCTCACCACTGCTTTGTTCATCTAAATTCCTTTCAGAAGCAGTACATACTATTTTTTTATTTTGCAAAATACATGGATGTAATTGTGTTAAAATGTTTGGTGTAGGCCCCAAAGGCGAACAGTAACAACTTCACTCAACAATCAAATTTTCAGTACATCTCTCTCATTATTTCAAATACAACCGTCTCGCTCGGAGGATCACTACCGAGTGTAGCTCCTGAACTCTCTCGATATAGGTATACTTCTATACTCGCGTAGTGGTGCTATGCACACTGTATCTATCTCTCTCTAATATAAATGTACCTTATCTCTGAACAAATTGGTATCACGGTTTGATATAGCTTAATTACATAAGTACTTATCAATACTGCCCTGCGTCCTCGTCTATTCCATAGCATGATGCACAATTCGGTAAGTCCTCATGTTCATACTTGTACAAGTACTTCCGGAAACATCCGTGTCTCGTGAGCAGCTGTGTCAGATAGTAGCATGCGTCTCCGTGTTGGCGGTCGACCCATTTCGCTATCTGAGGGATGAGCTGGTCCATCTACCTTTGGCGGAGCTATCCCACTGTTCCTGCCAATGTTGCAAACTTTTTTGCCTGTCTCGTTTCCTGCAGTCGTCTGTAACCAGCTGTGCATGGTTTCTGTGCTGGTACGGTCTCCTGTGTTCCTCGGCTAGTATTTCGGTCGGCATTATTCCCGAGATTACGTGCTCGGCGACTCTAGAAACAGTTCTAAATGCACTGGAGACTCTTAGTACCATTTGCCGTCCTATATCCTTCTCTGGCATTCCTGCAGCTGTAATGGCTTGCCCAAATAGCAATACCGCAGGTCAGTATTGATGTTACCACTGACACTAGGAGGGCACGTCGTTTCGGTTTAGGCCCCCCTACATTTGGCATGAGGCGGGATAGTGCTCCTCCAACTGCTGCTGCCTTAGTGCTGGCCTATTCGACTTGATCCTTGAAATTGAGGCGTGCATCAATCATTATCCCCAGATGGCGGATAGATGGATTGGACTCCATTTCATGCTCACCAACCTGCAGTGTGATCGTTTCGTGGATCTTTCTGCTGGTTATGAGCGTACTTCCGTCTTGTGCTTGCCCATCTTGAGACTTGATTCATTCATCCAGTCGGTATGAGATCCTGAGATTGCGTCCTTTGCGGTATTAACTACTAGATTAATAGCATCGGTAGTTGACCTTCCTTTGCGAAATCCATACTCTCTGTCCGAGAGGTGTCTTTCAGCTATCACCTCCATTCTCGTGTAAATGATTCTTTCGAGGATTTTACCTGCTGAGTCGAGCATGCAGAGAGAACGGTATGGTGATGGTTCGTCCGGCGGCTTTTTTCCTTTCAGGAGGAGAACAAGCCTCTGCAGCTTCCACTTTTCAGGGAAGTAACCTTCTTGTAGGCACCTGTTATACATGTGGAGAAACGTATCCGGTGCTATCTTTATTGCCCTTTTCAGGTCAATGTTTGGGATACCGTCAGGTCCTGGGGCCTTCTTGTTTCCCAGTCTTGCTCCCGCAATCTTTAGCTCCTCTAGCGCGATCGGTGGGATCGGCTCTCCTGTGTTCAGATCCCCGATCTGCAGCTCTGGTTGTTGCGGAAAAAGATTTGTAACTATCTTTTCTAGCAAGACTGGGAATGTGGGTGCGGTAATTACCTGAGGTTTTAGCCTTTTCATCACAATTTTGTAGGGTCTGCCCCATGGATCGCACTCTATCTCTTCCTTTAACTCTTGCCAGCATTTTGCCTTGCAGCTTTTGATTGCCTTAACCAGTTTGAGTCCCACTACTATGTGAGATTCCTTAAGGTCTCTGTAGTCTGTCTTCTTTCTAGCTCGCGTTGCTTTACTTCTTGCTCGGATACTGTCCTGACGGCTCCTAGCAATATCGCTATTCCACCAATATACTGGTGGGAGTTCGTTGTTTGGGCGCTTCCGTATCATTGTGGCATCGCAAGCCGCGGCAACTCTGCGCATCTTCTTCTGCCTCCTCTCGTGCGCTGTTGGCGGTAATAGATTCTCTGTTAAATGCTTCTTGGAATAGTTCCGCGTCGAATTTATTCGCATTCCATCCTCTGAAATTCATCCTTTTGAGAGGAAGTCTCTTTTTGTCTTGTTCCTTTAGCACTGACCAGCTGATAAGCCGATGGTCACTCGCGTTGAGGATATCATGCACCGCCCAGTCATTTCCTCTTCTTGCCAAGCTAGGGCTGACTAGAGTCAGATCGACTATCGAGCTTCTAGCGTCCCTCTCGAAGGTGGGCAGGATCCCGGTGTTCAAAAGTGTCATGTCCAGGTAGGACATTGCCTGTATGAGCTCGTTTCCTCTGTCGTTCGTCTTCTTACTGCCCAAACGACTGCCCAGACGTTGAAATCTCCCGCTATGGCGCAGGGGGAGTATGTCTTGGCATCCTTGACCAGTCTGTCAAGTAATTTCGTGAACTCGTTGATGTCCAGGCTGGGAGGAGCATAGACACTATAGAAGTTCACTTTTCCGAGCTTTGCCCTGACAAAGCCTTTGTGCTTGGTGTCCGGCTGATCTTCGAACGACCGGTTATTGCAGGACCAGATGACAGCCTTCCCTGTGGCGTCTGTCACGCCTGCGAGTTCAGCGGATCAGCGATAATAGCTACATCTATCTTCATCTCTCTGACCGTTTGGGTCAGCAGATCACGCGCCGCCCCACAGTGGTTTATGTTGTGCTGTAACACTCTCATTTTCTTCTGACGGGTTTGCTCTTATTCCTCTCGTGGGAGACCGCACATTTGTAACTTCCTACTATGTGACAGTGTTCTTTATCCATTTCAGCACATAGGGGACAGTGCGGGTCCTTTTGACAGTCGGCAATTTTGTAACGTGCCTGTCCGCATTTGAGGTAGAGATCAGATCTGTCGACCTCACTCGGGCACTTGCTGGCAACTTGCCTCGTGTTCCAGCACTTGAAGCATTTCTGCGGTCTGGTCACTTCTTTGACAGGACAGTTCACTAGTCCAATTCGGATTTTTCCCCAATCTTAGGCTCCCTGTAGGCCGGTCACAGTGCTCTTATGGCGTCGTCCGTTACCGTGAACTCGTTGCCTGCTGCTTTCTGTAGGGCTGCTTTTACTTCTTCTTTCGTGGTTTTTTCCTCAATGTCTCTTATTGAGAGTTCCACCTCGTGAGATTTTCCTGTTACCTCTGCCACATTTCCCAGTATCCTTGCCACTTTTGTATGGAGAGCTTCCATCTCGTGTCCACCTCTTCTGTTAAGGACTATTAACAACTGGTCGTTTTTCGTCCTCCTCATCTTGTCGATGCTTTACTCCAACTCATCCTCGTGCAGACCCGCTTTAACCTTCCCCAAGATATCTGCGTAGGTCGCCTCATCATTGGCATTGATAAGGAGTGCCTTCGGCAGCGTTTTCTATTTACGCGATTTGGGAGAGCGGTTTTTCTTCTTCTTTTCCTCTTGTGCCTTTTTCGTAGGCATCTTCTTCTTTCCCACCGTTTACCAGGGTTCCTCGAGCATCTGGGCTCCTTTTCTTTCTTCCCGTTTACCCATTAATGGCTTGGGGTGTTGTGTGTCTTTGTGGCTCTCTATAACTGTCATGGGGGGAGGGTGATCTTAGCCGACAACACTTTCTCTTCCCTTCTACTTTTTTTCTTTACAGGAGACTTTGGCGGCGTCACTTGGTCACGGTTGACATTCTCTTGTAAAGCACTTCCCTTCCGAAACGGCGGCGATGTCTGGCTTTCTCCATCCTTGGTTGACCCGGTCATTTCTCCCCGCTCTCGTGTATGTCGTGCTTTGACACCTATTCTTAGCGCTCTTTCAGTCGCTCTTGCCATGGACTTCAGCTCGTTGTGAATGTTCTTCTTTTCTAAGATAAACTCCACCAGAGATTCCACCCTTGCTCGTAGTGCTCGGAAGACTGCTACCTCTGCGCTATCTTGTTTGCCTTCCTCTTCCTCGCTTGTCTTTTGAGATGCAGTAGGGGCCAAGCGGTCCACCTCTTCTATACCAACCTGATCGACCACAACGTGCTTTTGGCTCCCCCCAAAATCCGTGGAGCCTGCACCGACCACCAGGGCTTTTACCCGGTCGGAATCGGTGGTGGGATTTTCCTCATTGTCGAGGATACCTGCTTGGGGTAATATATTTTTCAGCACACTATCCATATTTGGTTTATTATTCGAGGTGCCTTCCCCTAGCTAGTTTTGGTCCGCCCCAGGTATTTTATTTCCCTGGTATCCTTCATATCTGACGAGCATTCCCCTATCCGCCACCTGGGGAGGTGACTGATGCGAGGCTAGCAACGTGCGTGCGTGCGTATTTAAATGTTTTCTTTGTACTAGAATTTTTTCAAATTTTTCGGAATGGAGCCGTACTAAAAAATGCGAAAACCCTCATTTTCGACCATTTTGCGCCTTTTATGGGCCTTAAATAATTGGTAGGGACTTTATTGACCTTTAAATAAATAGATATATTACTTTTGAACATGCTTTGTAAATATTTAATACATTCCGATACGACTGACGCGTTTTTAAGTACGAAATCAATCAGAAATCCACGAAAATACCCCACTTTTTGTATAAAAATTCGTATAATTTATAATTTTCTTGATTTTTGGTTATTTAATAAGTTTAGAAGTTTTTTAATCCATATTTTATGCATGTAAATATTATATGTTACTAATAAAGTGATACTGTGGAGGCACTATAGCCATGATTATACTGGATTATATCAGGTTATAATCATAAAGTATAGTGAATAATACAGACATGTAGTTATTGCTCTTTCCTTTCGGGAGACTACGAATCCTTGTCACCGAACAAAAAATATAATTATTTTATTAAACAAGTTACTAATCCTATAAATTTTCCCTCTCCATCTAAGATCAAACCGAAATATTTGTAAAAACAACCCCGTCCCATGGTGGAACTCAGAATGCTACAGAGCGAAACGATTACGTAAAGCCTCTTTCAAGAAATGGCAATTTAGTAATGAATTGGAAGATCTTATAAATTATAAAAGACACGTAGCAATAGCCAGAAAAACTTTTAAAAGAAAAAAGAGAGATAACTTACGTAATATTCTGAAACCATAAATTTTCGCACAAGCTCTACCTATGTATGGAACCAAAGCAAAATTCTTAAAAATAAGTGGGTAAAAATTCCATCAAACACATCGCAAAATCTGTAGTTCTAAAACATTCAAAAAGCTCTAGACAAACTGTGTCCCCCATGGGCACCTACAAACCCTTCACAAATTTATACGTTTGGTGAAAATAATTTTTTGCATGCTCCTTTTGATTTTGTAGAGTTCAACTTAGCCCTAGACTCGAAACGTCCTGATTCAGCAGCTGGACTGGATGGTGTTGATTTTAAAATTTTGCAGTGTCTGTCCATCAAATATAAACTCCTTCTACTTGATATATTCAACAGTATGTATGTAAAGAGCTTATTCCCGGAAGACTGGAGCAAAACATCTATTCACTTTATCCCAAAAGTGATGGTATCAGTTACAGACCTATAGCCTTAACCTCGTGCGTCTGTAATTATTTGAGACCATAATTAAAAATAGAATGCAGTGGTGGGTAGTAATTCCACCTAGCCAGCATAGCTTCCGTAAAGGTCATTCGTGCTCAGATAACCTAACGCTAAAAGTTGAAGAAGCTCACAGGGAGGCGTACTATACATCCTTTATGTATCTCGGTTCACGATAAAACTTCAAAAAACCATCATTGTGTCTCAATTCGCGGATGACATCGCGGTATATATCAAATTTTCTAACCTCAAAAGAGCGAAAAGTATTTTACAAAATGCCGTGAAACATTTAGACAACAACCTAAATATGCTAGGCCTCGAACTTGCCCCCGAAAAAACCGTTCCCTTACATTTCAATAAAAAAAGAATCAAACCTTGGCGAGACTGAAATTGAAGTAAGAGGCCACAACATTCAGTCCAGTGAATCAACTCGGTTCTTGGGGGTATTGTTCGACTACAAGTTAACTTTTCATAGGCACATCGACGACATACTTAAACGATGCTCCAACGCACTAAATATTATAAAGTTACTCAGCGGCTTTTCGTGAGGTGCTGACCCGTACACCTTAATTACGCTATATAAAAGCTACATTAGGTCTATAGTTGATTATGCTTGTTATATCTACTTTCCAAAAAGTAGTATTAGAAAATATACAGTTTCAAGCAATCAGAGCAGCTCTTGGACTTCGTGTTAGCACCCCCAAAACATCCTTCTCGCAGAAGTTAAGCTTCCCCACCTAAAATACAGGGCAAAAGCTGTAGAATCCTAAATGATAACGTTGTACACTGCTTTGAACAAATGTGCGAAGTAGATTCCTTTTCAACATACAATATCTATTGTCATAGCTTTGACACACTTCTCGTCTGCTTACCTGTAAATGTCGAATTTGGCAAAAGACTTGCAAAATCAAATCAAGTTAATCATGAAATAAACCAACTTATTACGAAGAAGGGCAGAGTCGTCGTGTACACTGACGGTAGCAAGACACCACAAGGTGTTGGTAGTGCTTGTTACTCACCGCAGGAAAATTATAAACTTTGCAAAAAACTCAACTCACACTCGTCGGTTTACACGGCAGAATGCGTCGCTCTGAGCGATGCTTTTGATTTTTCGATAACAAATAGCTACCGTAACGTTTTTATTTTCTCCGACTCACTTAGTGCACTCTCACTACGCTCCCCCTCGACGAGCATAAAAACAAACCCTTACATCCTACAAATTAAAAGCAAGTATCAAATGTATTTATAAAGTAAAAATAGTTCCGCTTTACTCACTTTGTTGTGGATCCCTTTTCATATCGGGATTGAAGGTAATGAGTTAGTGGATCGGTTAGCTCGACAAGCTACCCTTGAGAATAGTATTGATGTGGTTAAAACACTGTTTACCGATCTTTACGAAACTTCAAAAGAAATAGTCATTCGCAAACCATCGAGTATTTGGTAAATTTAGGAAACACTATTAGCTTAGAATATTTTGAAAAGTTTTTCAACCGAAATAAAACTCCGTGGTTAGGGAAAAAAAAATAAGTCGTAAGCTTGTCGTTGTAATTGCGCGTATGAGATCTAGCCAATAATTCTAATAAAGAAATTTATGAGTAGAATTTTAGAAGGTTAATAATTCCAGAATAAAATAAGAGTAAAACACATGAATGATGACATGAGGCATTCATGATATTGCGGAGCAGAGAATTCTTGCCTTCATGTATAGTTGTTGTTTTCCGGGCGTTGCGGGTCTGTATGAGTGTACGATCGGCTCCCCGACATTATTGACGCTATTGCCGTGCGCAATGCTGAAAAGAAGCATAAAGTCACGGACTGCCCGAACAGAGGGTCAGGACCATCGAACAGGTCAGATACTAAACACAAGAATCATAACACACATAACACAAACACAAACACTAGAGGTAGAGGAAAGTTTAACAGGGGTGGTGGTAGAGGAAACTTTAGAGGTAGAATATTCAAAAGAGATGTCAACAGAAGATCGAGAGGAGAATCCCAAGCTGCATTGCACCAAGGGAGCAAGAGCTTATGTTACAGGTATGACTAACACTCAGTTGAACTCCCCTAATAAAATCCCCGTTATTGCAGATTCCAGCGCGACAGAGCATAATTATAGAGAGTCCCTTAAAGGAAATAGCAAATCACTTAGAAAAGAACACAGATAACGAAAAGGATAAATTAGACAAAGGCATGTTACGGCATATAAAACTGGAACATGCCTCCTTAAATTATCTTAAACAATTGCAAAAATTGGAAGAAAAATTGAAAGATATTAAATTCGACAAATCGATATTAGGATGCGATGTGTGTATCTTGTCAAAAATGGAAAAAAAACCTTTCTCAAACATCAGAACAAGAGCCACTAGACAATTAGAGATAATACACGCAGACACAATGGGACCAATAAAACCAGCTTCGTTTTCCGGAGGAAACAAATTCATAATTGTGTTCTTAGATGATTATACCAGATTTGCAAAAGCATAGTCGGTTAAATACAAAAACGAAGCAGGAAAATTTATTTCTAGAGAAATTTCTTATAACAATGAGAAATCTTATTGGGAAAGATGAAAAAGTGTGCTATTGTTAAGTCTTGGATTTGGGGGAAGATACTTTTATTCAAGTTGTTAATTGATATGATGTGCTGTTATTACCTTTTTC
>JAWWEQ010049020.1:0-14444 GCA_035583055.1 Torymus tubicola
TCGAGAAACAAGTTCTTGCAATGTGTTATACGTGCTACCTGCAATAATTTGATATTATTAATGCAATGAATAGTTTTCATCATTATATTTTACAGCTGTGGTGTAAAATATAACCATACTCTATTGAAGAAGCAGCATGAAAACAATTCTGTCAAAAACAAAGTCAGTAATAAGTAAACTTGACTCCGCTAGTCATGTCAAAAAGAGGGTTTTTCCACTATTTTTACATCTTTTAAAAATTCATAGCTTTTTTCTGAAGACGTTTCCCATCTTGGCTCAGGGCTTATGTTGAAGGGTATACAATACAGAATCAGAAAAAAATTTGTCAAACAAAAAATATTCATACGTAACATTGTATTTTTTTGATAAAGGTACAGTGAATAACAGCTAATCAGAGACTTTCAAAAAGGGTCATAAAAAAAATATGACTACATTTTAGAAGTAAAATGCAAACTTTTTCCCAAACAATGTTCTATACAAAAAGTTTCAGAATTTTGAGTAAAAAAATGGCAAAAGTTGAGTTTTCACCAAAAATGGCAAAAAATAAAAATTTTTGATATGCAATAACTTTTGTAACTATTGAAATATTGCTTTAAAAATTTAGGAACATGTTTTTTTCATAAAAAACTAAGAGTCTACAAATTTTTAGCAATTTTAAAATTTTCACCTTACTCAGTTGACCTGAAATTACCCATATATATATATATATATATATATATATGTGTGTGTTTAAAAATATATAGACTTAGATGAAATGACACTACATGTATCGTCAAGATAAATTGCCAAGTCAAAAGTTCATTAGAATATTTAGGCTAGCTTATCGGCTAAACATTCCTCGCACTTACTCGAGTTAACCAAGTGACTTGCAGAAACTTTGCCTAAAGACTCATTAGTATAGGCCTGCGGTTTGAAGGCACCGCGCAAGGCAAGTCGAGCCGCAGACTAATTTCATTTTTAATTAAAGCACGGCAAACTTAATACGTAGAGCACAATATTATGAAACATTTCTCTCTCACTCCTCTCTCAGTTGCGTAAAAACTTTATTGCTGCGTTATTTATGGTTTAATGCTCTTTATCGCGAATGAAATTTTCCGTACAATAAAGTTTTTTATTTGCAATGATTTTATATTAAACGGTATTTTTAAATTATTTATTTTACAAATGCATTTGTTGTTGCTACTCGTGCGTAATGTACATTTTGAGTTTTTAACAAAATTTAGAACAGCTGAAGCTATGGTCTTTATTAAAATATACTCAACTAAAACTTTTTTTAGAAATGAAAGTTTTGTGATATAAAATTTGCAAAATTTGCTATATTTGATCATTTATTGATAATAACATTTTTATTAATTTTCGCATTTAAATATAAATTCACTAACGACTAACATGTTTTAAAAAATTTAATAACATTTTTCCACCAAAGTATTAATATAAATAAAACACAATTTTTTAATTACTTTCTCGGATCAGAGATTTTATAAAGGATTTTATCAATTAATATATGTTTATATTACATACGTTATTCTCGTAAATGAATAGATCAACAAAAATAAATGAAAAGTTTTATTTACATTAAATAGAGTTATTACATTTGTTAAATCTAATATAGCTTGTTTGTTTTAACATAAAAAAAAATACGTTTTTCATTAAAGAGAAAGATCATGGTTATAAACAATGTTTACTTTAATTTAAATCTTAAATTCGAGACGATAAGAAAAAAACTCCAAAATTATAATACGAAGTCTACATCCCATCAATAAACTGCTGGAAGATATAAATAAAAAAAACAGCTAATTTTTTGTAACTTTGTACGGCATGTAATCTGTTTTGATAGAAGGACCGATAGCAAAAAAACTTTATACAGCCTCAGTTTAAATGATAAATGGAGTCACTCTGTAAAGTTTCATAGCGATTAAAGATCAGTACATGTTGGTTCCCTCTCATAAGTTAAAAAGTGTCTGACACCAGACCTTTTCAGTCAGTTAAAAAACACTTTTCGTTCTTCATTTTTTCTCTTAAAAAATCCAGAAAAGTTTAAAACCCATTTTACCCTACCATCTCACATACTTATCTTAATTAAAAAAAACCCTTAAATTTTAGATCGTAAACGAGTACACGGACTGGGAGCGAACGGTACAGCACCCGGTGAACACTCGCGACGCCTGCGTGCAAGCACTGAGCGACGCTCAATTCGTAGCACCGCTCGTGCAGACAGGCGACCTGTTCACGTTACGGCATACAAAGCGTAACAGTGGCCACAGCTCGTCTCAGTCTTCCCATGACGACAAGGAGCCGCTGCCTCGATCTTACTTCTACGTCTTTGATTACCAGAGCAAGGACAGCGATTACCCACAGGTTCGTATTGTAATCTACTCTCCATGACTATATATATATCTGTTCGTGGTACGTCGGAAGTTCGAATTAACTTTTTCGATGTGTTTGAAATACTGATGGTTTTGCGTAGGAATAATGTGATAAGAATAATGTCACACTGAAATGTATGTAGGAAATGAGATTTAATAACAGGATAATTAACGATGCAGGTTTTAAATTTTTTTAAAAATTTCCTTATCTTACAAGAATGAAAATGAGATGTAGATAAATTTTTTAATAAGTACAACAAGGTATAGTTTTATTTGGTATTTATGTAATAATTAACACAAATGTAGGTGCCATGTGAAATACCGACACGTCAAAGAAAAAATAACTAAAAATATATAACAAAAAAAGTTTGAATGACGTTGAACCTTTTTTTATTTTTGTTTTATTTCCATCAAATAACAATAAATTTAAAAAAATATACAATACAGGTGCAGTGAGTCTGAAAAATTGTCGGGTAAAAGGGATATATCTAGAAAGGTTGTGGAAGTAAATGCATTATAATGTTTCCAAATTTAGTTGATTCATTCTCTAGCATTTAAAGTCACAGATATACTTTCCGTAAGAATTCAGTAATCAGATTGTTCAATTTATTTTACTGGTGTATTGATACATTATTAAGAATTAAAGGATAAACAAGTTTAAATCGTATTACATTTTAAAGCAATAGGCCAGACAGTGTTCGCTTGAAGTATGTATGGCATATAAATGTTTATATAATCCAAAATTCGCGTATTTTTTTTAGTTTTGTGTAAATACACTCGTGTTTTTAATTTTTGGTTTGTGGTTATTGCATCAATACAACTATTATTATTTGAACTATTAGTACTTGAAAAGAAATCAATAATTTTTTTCCTTAAAAAAGCAAATGAAAATAAGCTTTCCAGTTTTATTCCTCTTCATACATTCTATGAAACACTTTTTCAGATTGAATGATTTTGATACGTAAATTGAAAGATTCAAGATGAACAAAAGCCCGGATAACATCCATCAATAAATTGTGTACGTAAAACGGCAAATATGTGGTCTGATATTAATCCACGTGTATACACCAAAACTAAAAGAAAAACACAGAAATTATTGAATTTGTTTTTGTATTTACCTTCAAACAGATTTAGGTAAAAATATGCATTATGTACAATATTTCTTAAAAGTTAAACTAAAATCAACTGTACTGTAAACTCCAAAGTAGTAGTACACTGTAACAGTAAGACACTACCATAGTTGAAACAGAATAACCGTTACTTCCGAAGCGTAGAGATACTATTGAGTCTGCTCTTGTCCCCAATATCAGCAGTTAATACACCTCCAAGGTATCGAATTGCGCATATTTCGTTATCCTGCACGCGCGAATTTGTTAGCCTTTTCTACTTTGCCGAAATTAATTAAAAATTTGTTTTCAATTAGTGAAATGCATTTAACTGGTTGGCTAGATTAAAATTTTCAAGAGATTGGAAAAGTACTTTTTTGAGAATGCCATAAATGTCACGTGCCACGCGAGGCTAGATAACTCTGATTTACCAGCAGTGAGCCACCGAAAATTCCAGCTGAAATGCGCTTTCAGAATGTACCGTAAACGTCAGAAATGTCATATCCGAAATCGTCCTAAAGCTAAAAAAGAAATGTTCTTTCATTCGGCAAGTTTTTAGTAAGAAAAATGTTAAAATTTTTAAAATTGATGTCAGTCTACTTTTTAACAACATGGTCTATAATTTTAAATATTTATATAATCCTATAATTCAAAAAAATCTCAGATCTTAAATGTTTTTACATTCTATTGAAAATTAGGAATTCAATGAAAGTATCAAACTGCATTAGGTTCATAGTAATTTTAACCACCTCCCAAAGTTACGTTTCCCTTTAAAGCATTTTCGTTATCAGCTGCGAGCCCTCCAACTTCTCTTCGAACTTTGAAACTCGGAGAAGAAATCGCGAAAAGGATGCAAAAACTCTTTTAATTAAAAAGAAAAGTCTGAAAATACCCGTCGAGTCGTTGGCGAATAAAGCTTAGTTATAAAAAAAATTAATTATTTCTACTATCCGTGGATTTGTCGGCACACCTTCTTCATTGCACCGTGGGTTATTGTAAAAGAAGCTAAAGCGATATAAAGAACAGCGAAAAAAAATGAAGAATAGAACGAGAACCGCAACGAACCGGAAGACAAATATATAAGAAAACGTATCGCCACGTAAGATCTAGCAGTGGGCATGTCCTTTCTAAGCCAATAATTGCCAGAGCGTCGCGCTGGTGCACGACATTGCCGTAATAAGAAGAATTGCCTCAGAAAAACTTTACCACGTTCGTGGAAAGACGATGAAACGCCCGAGATAAGGCAGGTAATATTTAATTAAAGCGGTTCGGCCGACCACTGGTGACGCTACTTTGATGTCTGTATATATGTATCTATACGTGAGTTGGACGTGCACGTTGTAGGTAGAGGTATATGAAACGTTCCGTCTTAAGTGTCCGCTCCGACGTGTTCAAAGTTGGAGAATGTTTTTCTCGGCTAAAAGTGTTTTAAGGCGCGTGCTTGCCGCACGAAATGTCGCGACCACGTGAAATGCTGTAGATTGAATTGAAAATGTTGGCGTTTTGTTGGTATACAGACATTTGAATTACGATTTTGGTTGAGTATAGTTAAATGCTAAGTAAATTGCAGCGTTACATTTGTAACGCAATGATGGTAGCCGTTATTGTAATTGAAAATATAAATTTTCGCAAAGAGCTACTGGCAAAAGGCCAAAGTAAACTATACAATTTTGCTCGTGTATCTTCTCAGAAATGTCAATATAAAAATGTCATACTGATGGTTTGTACAAATTTTTGACTTTTCAAAGTATCCCATTTTTCGAAATTTCAAAGAAATAGTTTCGTATTTGTAGGTTATCCAAAATAGTAAAAAAACGAAAATTCGGATAATTTTATCTATTTTTCGGAATGATTGAATATTGTAAAAGTATTTTTTATTTCAAGTTTCAAAATTTTTCAGATTTTTTTTGTTAACAAAAAAAGGAAATTCCAACTACATTTTTCCTTTAACATGCGGAATTTCATTTGGAATTTTCGTAAATAGAGTTATTTACAGTAACCAAGTAACTTTTGAAAAATCAAATGTTTTCATAAAACAATGAACTTTAACAACAACAACAACAACAACAATAACAACGGCAACTTTTGTTTCTAAACTACAAGAAAATTTTATAATAAGCCAAAGCTCCATAGAGCTAGCTGGGCAAAACTAACAAGAAAATATGGAGAACGAAACTTTTTATAACAAAAACTTTCTTCCCATCACTATACACGCGCGTCACTCTTTCTTTCCTGTCTCTATTCCTTACCCGCGGCAATGCCAGCGCAGTTTTTCGTGTTTTCCAACGAATCTACTCCCTGCGGCTATGTGCAAGTAAAGTACACGCTCGTAATTATCTCGTTGAATATTTCGCCCGTCGTTTGCATATTATCAACCCTGCATTATATCGAATGGATTATTATAAGTGACGTAGGCGTAATGGGAGATAAAAGTATCGAGTTCGCCGTACTTAAGTTAGATAGTTGGAATATTGTAATGTAGTTGCCTTATTTCTTATTATAAGAATCTCGCTATATTTATACAATTGAAATAATGTTATCGATTTATGCTTTATTTTGAATATTTTAGCGTTTATATACGTGATAATACAGCAGATAATGACCAATACTAAACTTATTTCCGTTGCTCTATTTCTACAATGATTTTCAGAACTTCGTTACGTGAATGATGTTTCAATTATGCCTTCGGAAAGTGCATCAATACACTAGTCATCTATTACTTGAAAATTGGATTTCGTTCAATAAAATCGCACATATGAGATGTTTTCCGCGTTAAAATGTTATCATAATTGAGATCGATGGAAGTCAATCGGATTTTATAATCAGAATAAACCTATTAAAATTCGGGCCATCTCCAAACTCATTTACGTCATTCTCAACTTAATAACGTCGAATATTTTTCTTCTTAAAAAGAGAAAATTCATGCTAATTAGTGTATCGATTAATAAAGCGTCAAGTGATATTAAATAAATTACTTGATTCTTTCAATTTACGTATTATATTTACTGAAAAACAAGAATAAACGTGAAAATTTTCAATTTATTTCCACTTTTCCAAGATATATTACACACAATTCGTTAATTTTAATAGCTTTGGACGGCAGAACTTTTAATACTGCGCAGAGAGAAATAAAATGCGGAGAGATTCATTTAATTTACAAGAGCATGTATTTACGCGAGAGTTGTCCATTAACAAGTTCTTTTCCGTCCTAAATTTGAGTAGAATAACAAATTATAGGGGAATGCGCGTTTAAACATTAAAAAAAATGCCTTTGAGTATGCACTCTAGGAAAAAAAAGTTTAACAAACAAAGACAGCCTCACTCATGAAGCGTGTACTTATTTATTATTTATCACGTTCGATCCATCCCACCGCGTACGAGCTTTTAGCTAGCAAACTACGCTCGCACAAGAGTAAAATCCACTTTGCTGCCATAAAAGTCATTTCCCATTTCGGAAAAGTAGCTGGAGAACGCGCAGCTTGAAAAATTAGATTATTATCGAAAGTTTTTCGCCGCAGGGCTGTAAATCGTCGAGTCCCCTCAGCACTGGGGAGGGAGAGGGAAACGCGCGAGCAAAATGACGAATAACGGTAACGAGGAAACTTGCCTGCGCTGTGCACCAGGAGAGAGAGACTAAGTTTTACCCCGCGAACGTCCCCGCGTGCATATAACTCTGAATGAGGAGGAAAGGGAGAAAAGCGTGCCAGCATGAAGAGTAAGAATTGTACAACTTTTCAAATTTTTATACAGAAAAAGTGTGAAGACGGTGAGAAATACAAACGCAAAGAAGAGAGAGAGAGTTATTATTTTTGTAAATCGATGTGTGCACGCAACAGTGATTTTTTCCCTTCAAAAGGAATTGAAGTGGGAGATTGTAAGTCTCGTGGGCCAGTTGTGAGGAATTGGAGTTCCGCCGTGAAGTAAAGATTTACAGCTTTTTGAGGTCGTGGATTAATAGTAGAGTTCTTTTGGAACATCTGAATTTCTTTTATTATTTTTATTGATGTTTTATTCCATTTTATACTGACTAAAAATAGACTAAATTTTTCTATTAGTTTTGGTTTTGTAACATGACAAAAGTCGGATGATAAATATAATATATTGATCAAACTTATAAAGGAGAAGGTTACTCTGCAAGCATCTGCGTTTGAATTTCGCGATAAATTAAGAATTTCAAAAATGCTAATATCAATATTATTATAGATGTTATTTTAAAAGTAAAAAGAGTATTTATGCTAGAATAATATTTATTAAATTTGATTCTGCATTGACTGGTTGTAAGTCAAAATAATATTGCGCAGTAATTGATGTCCTGTGTGTTGAAATTGAATCGGTCACTCGACCGAATTTTCAGTCATTTAATTTCACATTTTTATTTCATATTTAAATTTCGGACGCGCAAAATAAAGTGAAATCACTTCATACATATATTAATTTGGTTTTATGTTTTTAAATTAAATTGTAATAAAAAGTTTAAAATCAACAAATTTAATGAGAAAATACCTTAAATAAAATACATATTTAAGATAAAATGTAGTTTAAAAAATTTAATTTTAAAATCTAACCAACAATTTTTTCTTCAGAATAAAAGCAAAGAGAATAAATATGTTCGTAGAGAAATTAATACAGTAAATGAAATAAGATAATATAGTCATTTATTGTAAAATTCATTTTTAAACCTTTTTGAGTTGAAAAATCCGTGCATATTCAATATAACATTTTAAAAACGTTAGAAATACAGTACATAAATAACTGCAATCTTTAAAAATCAATGACTAATTTTTATTTTTATGTAATTAATAAGCTGTTTTATTGGTAACGTTAGCAAAACTCAATTTCAAAATTGAGTTGTCTTACCGCTTCCATCTGTAGCTATTGAATTGAAAAACATAATTTTATCTTAAAAACGATTATTTTTACAATATAACAGTATAAATTTTAGTGAAACTAATGCCTGTTATAGATTTTATGTCAGTAATGCATCTAATGTGTATTACAGTCAGTGAAATTTTTCACGAGTATATTATTTAAATTATAAATAATTATATATTTCAATTAATTATGTATTTTAATATTTACATTTATTATATAATATATAATTATATAATATATTATATTATTATTATATAATTAATATATTCATAATATAAATTTTATACATAAATATAACAGTATACTTTTTCCATAAAAACCTCACAGCTATCATAAAAAAGTAATAAACTTTCGATAATACAGTGTTCGATAATCATCGTACTACTTAAAATGTTTTAGAAATTATAAGAATATTTATTAATATTATTATTTTCCAAAAACAATGATGATACTTCAATTTGACCCTTAGAGACTGTCGGTACATATTTAGAGAATAAACTTTCCAGACAGTACTAAGTATGCTCATGCTACATCAGTTACTCTACCAAATCGAAATATAGTCACTCTGACACATGCCTAACCGGTACCTCACACATGCATCTTCTATTCCCTGGAGTCTAATTTTCAATTCTTGAGAAGCATCAAGAAAAATTGCTGAGCAATAGTTCAGATGGATAACAGTAGCGAGGTTCGAAAACGCTTACGCATGGTCTGATTGATGTACCTGTAAGAACAAAGGCCAAATAGTATTTAATTGAATTTCTTTGCAATACAATTAAAAGCTTATCATTTAGTACAACATAAGGATAATCTTTTAGTGCATGTGCAAACAAATTGCTGACGACCAGAAATTTAAGAGTTTTAATCCATATAAGAGCAACTCTCGAGAAATCAAATAGCCTCAAGCTTTCAAGAAGACTAGAGGTAGAGATTGCGCCCAACGCCTTCCTTTGAAGGAAAGCACAAAATAGACTTGGCCTACCCTTTTCAGCGGTCTTAGGCACTTTAGAAGTACGCGAAGATTTTGTTTGAACAGGATTTTAAACAAACGGGTATTTACAATCCTTTGTCTAAACAAAATATCGTGCAATAGAAAAAAAAACTAAAGTAAAAAAGACTTTCTAATTCACTCCAATGTATTTTAAAATAAACTAATATCTATACTAAAATACTAACAGTATTTCAAATAAGCTGTTCTCTACACCTAAAGCAACAAAGTAATTTCAAAAATGTTCGTAGTAAATTTTACGATAAAACACTTCTCCATTGTTGAATATTAAAATACTGCTAAAAATAAATGATTCTAAAAGGTTCCTACGCACTTTGCATCGAGCTTAAAATAAAAATTATTTAAAATTGTTACAATTTTCGACGTTATTAAATAGCCACTCTCTTTCTATTTTTTTAACACGATATTCACTTTACAATTCCGTTTCTGCAAAAAAAAAGAAAACGTCGGTAAAGTAAGGCCATAACCCTGTGCACCCTTAATGGCACTCCTGCCCCATGTTAAATATAGTCACTTTATCGCGAAACGTTTTCTACCTTACCCTGGAATTTACGTACATAACTACCTCGCATAAGTTCGAAAAAATATGCTTGCTGCACTCGCACAGCGTGCATGAATGAAATTTCTAAAAATAAACTTTTAAATCTTTTACTGTTTATGATTTAATTTCTCAAGATATTCCGGTCCCTAAACATCTCCACTTAACATAAAATTCTTCGTATCTTTAAACAATAGTACAATTAAAAATAATCCATGCAGGAACAAAATAAAAAAATGTCCCTCTAACGAAGTAATAAAGGCAAACTAGATAACGAGAAGATTGAAGAAACGTCCGATCTTATTAAACGATGAGATATTGTTTTCACAACCCCCTCGACTCAGTATTAATAACACTCAAAGACATCGACACGGGGGGGGGGCAGACAAGATAAATTTACTTACCACCAAATTCAATATAACCATCGTAACCTGCAAATTTTTCCACACCGTTCTTCCGATAATCAGTACTCTCTCTCTCTCTCTCTCTCCACCTTATCGAACCACCTGAAATTTAATTACACCCGTTCGCCCTCAAAGACGCGACAACGCGGCGCGCGAACTTCGATAAGACGACGGAATAAGATGATGACGAGGGACGAGAAGCGTGTGCGCACGCGAAAAAAAGCGAAGAGCAAAAAAAAAGAGGAGGGTAAAAAGAAAAGAGAGAAAGCAAGAGGAGGGAGCATTAAAAAAAATCGAAAGATAATGAGAGTGCTCGCGTCGAGCTTTGATAAGACACGCGGCGAACGAGAGAGGAAGTGGAATGGAGGAAAAAGAGAGAGAGAGGGTAGAAACGCGATCGAAAGCAGCAGTAGCAGCAGCAGCAGCACCGCCTCGCACGATGTAAACAATGGCTACGTGATTCATTCTGGTAGGAGGGGCGGGAGGAGCGTTGGCTGAAATGGAAAAGGGAGGTTAAAAAGCCCGCGAGGCTGTGGTACTACTACTACTGACACTACTAGCGTGCTGGTAGACATCGGCATCTCATAATGTTCCTCGCGGCCGCGCAGCGTAAAAATAAGGGGAAAAAACAAAAGCCGACACTATACCTGAATTTTACGAGTGCCGAGCCCGGTTCCGTCTCTGTGTTTAATTGCGCAGGAGGGGGGACACTGGCTTTTGAATACGGCGTTGAGAAGAAAATTTTTTCTTTTTTTTTTGTTTTTTTCAAGTATACACTGTGAACTTGTTCGACTATATACTTGGGCGTTTCCACTTGCTGGGAGATGAAATCTAGTATATTAAACGATCAGTCCTATATTTTATACAGGAGTTTAAAATTGATCGGAAGACGATACTTAATTATTAACCTTTATTGGTCGTTTCGTCATTATAAATCAGCACTCTCAACCAAGGCACCTGTACCAATCTAGCGCGTGAAATTGAAACAACTCTAGTAAAAAATTGAATTTCCCCAACTTACCATCTATTCTCGCTAGAAGTTCGCTAGAAAACGACTCTCGCGCAAGAACATTAATTCACGCTTCTCTTGCTTTCTCGCACACGCGGCTGCGACAAGGAGAGGAGAAACGCACAAACGCATAAAGAAGGTTCTCTCTTCGAATCATGGAGAGCCATAAGTTGAAATATTTAAGATCTCGAGTGCCCGGGGCTCGTCGGCTGCACTCGGCGATACAGGCGGTAAATAAAGGGCGAGAGACTGCGAAGAAAGAAAAAGCTGGGGCGAGGAAACGAGAGAGAGAGAGAGAGAGAGAGAGAGTGAGAGGGGGCACAAAGTCACTGTACGTGTGTATACGCGTATAGAGGTTGGCGTAATCGGCCTTTCACCGCGCGATACGCTCCCTCTCTCTCTCTCTCTTCTACTCACCCGCCCCTGCGTTTCGCTTTAGCTCCCGGCGATCCTGTCAGTAGCCGCCACCGCGAGATTTACACGCGGGATTTTCCATCTTCTACTCTCTAGCGTTGGGTTTTATATTTCTGAAGCGTTTTCTCTCTCTCTCTCTCTGCGCCTCCTTCGCCAGCTAATTTGACGTCCTGCGCAAGTATTTTCTTTTTTCTCTTTTTACCTCCTTCTTCACGTGCATTAGAATTCTCGTTAATTGGCTGTTGATGCTGTTTTTACGCTCATACCATCTCTTCTTTTCGAGGTCTGTTTTACCGAGGTTAGGGGAAGAAGCTGAGCCGGTAAGAGGGGCAGGAGTTTTTACTTAATTCGTGAATTTTTTTTTTACGCTCCTTCCACGGCTTGCCCGGCAATTCAATTAAATGCCGCATTATATTAAACGGTCAGTATGGCGGTGGTTGTAGGTAGTAGTGCACTTTCAAATAAAATGAATTTCATCCAAGAGAGGTCGTCCTTCTGATAGCTATAATGCACTGAAAATACTTTACCTTCGATATTCTTTTTTTTTGTTCTGAGAGTAAAAAACCATTACTTAACTGTGAAGTTGCAACGTTAAGATGAAATTTTGATAACGTGTTCGGGTAAAGATGTTCCAATATCTCGTGATTAAATTATATCGAAATATATACTTTTACAGTAATTGTACTATAAACTACGAAATAAGGGCTTGTTTGGGTTGTTCCGAAAATAAATTGAAACTGGGTTTTCAATATAATAGATTCTTTTTCCACTGTACAAAAATACTTACAAAAGATTGGCATTTTTTTTTCTTTTTAACGAAATCCACCGGCACTCCTGCACTAAACAAAAAAGGATAAAACTAAAATAGAAAAATATTGCAGAATGTTTTGTATTTTCAAAATCTTTTTTTTATTGATAGATCTATAAAAAATATTGAAGTATAGTAAAAAAGAAAAAGCCTATATTGTTTCAGTACACGTCATACCAATCGTAATTTTAATTATTTTCGCTGAAAAAAAACATTGAAAAAGCTATTTTAAGATTCTATTTCAAATTGTTCTTTTTATATTGCCATAAAACTAAATATATATTTTATCGGTGAAATAATCGTAAAAGCTATTTTTGACGTAGATTGTAGCCAACTTTCCAGAAGATTTAAACTTTTCCTCTCACTTTTTTTGTTCTTCTATGGAAAAATATATATAATTATTTTAAAACTTCTTTTGCAATATAAACAGTTTCAGCCGAAATTGATATTAACGCATTCTCACTACGACCTAACGACATAAAAAATTCACAATTTATCGCTGAAAATATTATTTTCATGTTTATGTTTTCTTTGCGAACAATGAAAATTGTAATGTCAACGACGCGTCGTTGGCGCCCACACACACACAAAGCGGATGAAATTGCAGCTAAAATAACACTTGAAAATCATGCAAATGAGGTTTTGGGACGGCACTGTGGTGTCTGCCAGTTTTCCTCCCCCCAAGCCTGCCAACATCCGAACGCAGCGAGTTACAATAAAAAAGCTACGTTTCTGTGATATAAATTATTAGAATAAATTATTTGTTACGGTCCTCTTTTTAAGTAATGAAAGTCTCGGTATAAATTGAAAATCTAGAAAGTATGATAGATAAACTTATGTAATGGTGTATTTACCCTTGATGATGTTTTAACGTTAATAAGTCAGAGTAGTTGCTGAATAATGATTAGTTTTTCACAAAATATTCAACTCAATTTGCATTAAAAGCAAAGCTTAACTTCCAAGTTGTATAAGGTAAAATAAACTATTTTCATTCAAAACTTATTAATCTTACGATCAAAACAATAACACTACAAAGTTAAATATTGTAAAAGTAGAAACTATAATATGAACCATATAAATATATCTAAAATATAAGTTTTATAGAACCACGTAACCTGATAAACCAACATATTAATATTCTGTTTAATTATTCCCTGAATATGATAATCTCTTTATAGCCTGAAGCTGTAAAGTATATACGTTGATACCGACTAATTTGCAAAATCCGTCGTAGAATGAAAATAATACGTAAAAAGAAAGCCAAAAAGAAAAAAAAAATAGCGATCCGCCCAGTTAAAAAGTTAGCAAACCCGCAAATTCAGTTTCACTGTGGCTTCAATGACTAGCGTCAAAGGGCTTGTACGCGCTAACAAATATTACCCCAACGCATTATTTGCATGCAGATTTGCTCGGGCGCTCGTGCGCGCAACTTGGCCTCAAAAAGCAATTTCAGGGCAAACGCGCGCGCGCGGGTAACGTGCTTTCGGAACAAAGTTTTCCAAAATTGCGCGTAATCCTCTGCTCACTCTCACGTATACACGTTGGATTGAACGCCCGCGTGCGAGCGAGCGAGCAGTCGAAAGTTTACTGTAAATATTTCAAAAAGAAACGACGACGACTAGACGTCGCGCACTTTATACAATATAAGAAAAAGTCCTCGAAAAAAGAGAGAAGCGAAAATAAACAATCTGAAAATGCTTGACAAAAGACGCGTCACCGAGGGGAAGAAAGGAGAATAAGTGCGCGGCGCGTCGACAGAAATAATATTTCAAAATTATGAAGGCAGCTCTCTCCTCTCTCTCCCTCTGTTCGCTCAGTGATATAAATGAAACGCAGGCGCGAGAGCGAAAAGACGGTATAAGGAGAAGGAAGAAGAAGAAGAAGGCGAGCAAGAGTGGAATGGAAAAAATGCAACCTA